>JZKD02S1909698.1:18432-29299 GCA_000966675.3 Picea glauca
CACCAACCCCCTGAATTATAGGCACCAACCTAAAGGAAGCTATAAATCCTTGAATTCTTCGGCACCAACTAGAAGAAGGCACCAACCCCCTGATTTGCATGCACCAACCTGAAGGAAGCACCAACTCCCTGAGTTCTATAGCATCAACCGAAAGGAGGCTACAACCCCCTTTATTTTCCTCGTACTGCCTCCCTAAAATATAAGTATAGACTCATTGTCACTACCACTGATACTGTCACTTCCAATGTCACCAATACATCAACCTGTCACTATCACTGTCACATCAACATGTGACTACCACTATCACATCAACCTGTGACTACCACTTTCACATCAACCAACCTGTCACTATCACTATCACATTAACCAACTTGTCACTATCATTGTCACATCAACCCGTGACTACCACTGTCACATCAACCAACCTATCACTGTCACTTTCACATCAATCAACCTTAACCAGATCCACTCACATGGATACGAAAACCATCACCATACCATGTACATTAACATGTACCTTACCATGCATCAATCATGTACTAGAACATGTACCATACCATATTCCAAGTATCCAAGATGCATCAATGTCTCAAAAATGTGCCTCAAGTATGTGATAACATCACCATGACATATACCAAACCAGATACCAAGATATCCAAGATATAATTCTAACAATGTATCATATCATCACAAAGGTGTACCATATCGTGTACCATCATCATCAAGACATGTCTCAAGCATGTACCATACACATAACCCTCAATAATACATGTAAAGAATATCTTTGATCTTTTAGAATACTTGATACACAAAATTACATACCTGTAGCTCTTCCTGAACTTCAGCAACAAGAGAATAGCATCTTCATCAAACTTTACCTCTATCTCACGGGACTAGTTTTAGATTAGTCACAAATTCTAACTTTCAACAAGCATAACTCTGTAACTGTAATGAAGAAAGGTATGAAATTTTAACCACATATACTCTGATATTTTTCTTCCATCTCTTCAAAATTCCAGCATCTAAAACTTCTTAGAACAAAAGTTATAGTGAAAATGGAAAACCTTCCTAAATTTTATCCTATTCTGGAGAGAAAACTTGTACAACATGCCACATGCTCAATATTTGATATATAATTTTGAAACTTGGAAATAAGATACTAAATATTGGTATCATTCCACTGCAATTGGTATCAAATAATTTGGATCCTTTATGAATAAGTTATGATTGTTTTACCCAGAATGCTTGTTTAAGACTAGTTTCAGGACTAGTCAAAAACCCCATCTTCCACATAGCGTATCTCCAAAAATAAACTGACCCAAAAGATAATTTTTTTACAAAATGTACCTTAACATATATTCTCAACCTCCTCCTATTTTTTTATATTTGAATCATTCTATAAAAATAATTATAGCAAAAATGCTAAGATGACCTTTAAATAACATACCTTAGAACACATCATCATAAGACTTCATCCTCCCTTGGAATTTCACTCTTATTCACTTCATCTTCCCTCTGAAATTTTCCTTAGATATCCTTGGTTACATCATATAAGAATCACTTACTCACATATAATATATTCAATATAATGTGTGTGTGAATGTACTTGTGAGTGACTTCTTGAGGTGTATATATATATTTTCTAAGTAACCTCTTTCCTTAAATTTAGGGCTTCTTGAACTTTCTTGTTACAACCACTTTACCCTTTCATTAATTAATTGCAACCAATTAGGGGATTCTTAACCCATATTTGGTGCTTCCAACTTCATGACCCCATAAATCCTCAACCGTGAGGAACTGAATGGTGTTCCACCTACTGTTCGAAACGACATGATGAGAACTATCCATCTATGAGTGTGTTACCTGCATTTACATTTTCCTTCATGTTTTTATTCCTAAAACAACTTCAGGCTTCATGACCACACCTATGGGTTTCTTGTAGACTTATTCAAATCTTCTTCCCATGAGAGACATTCTTAGAGCTACGCCATAAGGGGACCACTTTGGAGACTTCTCCAAATACACCCATCACATATGTTGACATCAATGACAACCACTTCTTCTTGACATCAATGAAAACCAATCGTCCAATAACATCAATGACAACCAAGTGTCCAACAACTGTTCTACCCAATGGGTTTCCTCTCCTTTTTAAAATTAGAACATGGGGTAGTTTCTCACTCGACAATGGATTTCTTCTTCCTCCTAGATGTCATTTGTGTACTCTCATATTTATTTTCAGTTACTATAGTGGGTGATGACAATGTATAAAGGATCATGCCTCCAAAATATTTCTTCATCAAAGTGGAAGGATGTCAGCATATTCAATTATGGTTGTGCTTCCTTGAAATATTTAAATGAGTATGAACCAACCTAGAGAGGGAGAGGAGGCCAGATGGATTTTTTTGTCTCTGTACAATCCTACACCTATCCCATGTATGTTTGTCTAGTATGCAATATCCTACAACACTAGTCTGTCTGGGACAATTTTTTGAAGCAAGTGTGGAGATTTAGTAGCTCCATATATCTTGATGTATGTGTTGTATTCAAGGAGATACCAATCCCCTATACTTTTTTCTATGGCCTAAGACTTATCTATCATGCAAGGTGTTGGAGAACCAAATATGATTTGGTATAAGTGGATTAAGAAAAAATTTCATATTTTAGGGTATTCAAAATGATATTTGTGCTCCCATAGCACTTTGTAGTAAATGTGAATTATAGTATTGCTAGGTTCCCAATTCCATCTCATTTTATGGTAAGCATGGCATAAACACATCATGTTGAGTAGGTAGGGAGACATGTGAAATCTCAAAAACCCTCCTGGATCCATGTGCTTTTTGGCTGCAAGTTCTTCCTCCAAGGCAGAGGATAGTATTCCCACCTAGTTGAATGTCAAACCAATCTTTACGACATAATAAAAGAGAGGTAACTGTGTTATTTTGAATTTTTGGGCATCGGGTTCCCCATAAATCTTGCATATCATTGCCACTGCATATTGGTATGGTATCTTAAGAAGGTTTGTGGGATATTATTTAGATGGTCTGATCTTGAAAACATTTCTAGGTTTGTACCAACTCTTCAAGAGCTCCTTGGGGATGTGCGAGAAATTATTCACCAATGTAACATCCCCATTATAATCCCTAGTATAACTAATTCTTATGTGAATACAATATGTGGCTACAGCCAAGCGATGTAATACATGAATCATAACTCTATGTTTTAATAATAAAATTGCATGCCAGCTGCTAAGGGGACATAAACAAGAGATGGGGGATGAATTGATCCACAAGAAGGGGAAGTGTCTAGGATAATGGACAAGAGAGGTCAAAGGAGGAAATACCCATGTATATTAGTTCAACCCATTTTTCCTAAAATGTCATTTTCTATATGAACCTTCCATTTTTTGATTGAGTGTTCCCAAAGCCAATCATTGAATACATGTAATAGGGTGGGTGTGAGTGGTCACATCCTATAGTTATTAGGAACATGGGATTTGAACACAATCTGCTTGGGGAAGAGTGTGAGTCAAGAAAGGAAAGTCAAGGGAGGAAATTTGAATGGGAGGGGACAAAAATTCTTAGACAAGAATTTTGTGTGCATGAGGGAAAGGGAGAGCAAGAAAGAGAGATTGAAGCTGGTGCAACTATGGAGGGAGAATTCTAAAGCAAGTTGGAACGTGTTTGGAGAATTTTGGAGATGAATATTGAAAAGATAGGTTGTTAGGCCTGAAGAGAGAACTACAGAGTGATTTGAAATGTAACAAAAGTGTTTGTTGTTGGTTTGTTGGTAGTTTTCCTAGCAACAAGTTTCCTTGAGTTCCTAGTTGAGAGATTCCTAGCTACCTATGTTAGAGAGACCCTGATAAACAAATAGCACATTCCTTGGGTTAATCCTGATAAATAGATGGCACATCCCTTTTGTTATCCCTGATAAATGAATGGTGCATTCCTTGGGTCGGGCGGGTCAGGAGGAAGAGAGTTGGTAGAAAAATCAGGACAATTGTAGGAGAATATCATTCGGGTTATGAATTTTATGAGCTACAAGTGGACTGTGAGAGACCACCCTATTTTGTGGATTACTAGCCTCATATCAGGGGTGACTGGCATTTTAGAATTGGATCAATGATCCTATGGTTGGGTGGAATTTTCGTCCAAAGTAGTTGGTTGCAAAACATATTCGAAAGATAAGTGTTATATAGTGTTTCCCTATTATTTACATGTGTTATTGTTGTGCATGAACTATGTGTATTTGAGAATGATTTATATGTTGTTGTGTGAATGATTAAGTTGCATTCATGTTAATTTGGTGTGCTTTATATGCCTTTGATTTATTGTTATATACAGTAGCTAAACTTGTTTTAAATTTGTACTTGTAAGCTACAGGAAATCAGCTAACAATAAAAGAATTACTTTAGTTAGCAACAATTTTGTTTTTATGTGTATTCTGCACCATAATGTCCCTCTGTTGGGATAGGGGAATGTTACAAAGTGGTATCAGAGCCCATTTTTCAACATTGAGTCTGGATGGACTGAGTTGGCATAACATTGAAGTGGAAATTTGCAAAGAATTAATTTTTGGAGTATGTCTACAACTTGTTTTATTAAATTACTGTAGTAAAATTGAGAGAAATTTCATGGGTAATGTGAATAATCGAGCCCATAAATTAATTATAAGAAAATTTAGTCTCTAATTGAGGATATTTGGGCTTGTATATGGACAAAATTTGAAGTTACATAGCGGTCATGGAATCCATGATGAAATTGGGCAAAAGCCCCAATTTTCACAAAGTAATTCAAGACGAATTCAATGTGCAAGAGGTGAATTTCAAGAGGGGGGCCGGGGGAGGGTCAAATTTGTATGTAAAAAACCAATTTGGTTGTATTGAGATTAATTACAAGCTCTAATGGAGACTACATAAATAATTTCTAAATTGAGCCTCTTTCGAAAATTTCTAAAATAAGCAAAATCGAAAAAAATTATGTATTTTTTCTATACGTTGATGCCAGCATGATGTGGAGGCCACGTGTCAGCTGATGTGGTAGAATAAATACATGTAATTCCACAGTGGAAGGTACATTTTGGATGGGATGACAGTTGGAAGGTGATCTGGATCCATGTGACAGGCCAACTGTCAGCCCCACGAAACCGCGGTAAGAAGTGGAAAATAAACTATGTCCCAAGATGTCATGGAGGTGGAGAATCGGGGTTATGTGAAGAAGTGAGGTATCCCTGAAAACCTAGGGACCCCTAAAAAAATATTGAAAATTGGCTAAGTACCAAGAGTGTATCGATTAGATGAGGTCATAGATATAAGAGTTAGGAAAGTGTTGTAGACCCGCTGCCCGTAGTGAGATCTAAGAAAATGACTAAGTATGGTGAATTGACCAGGTGGATAGGAGGTCACCATGTGTCACATATTGGATGACCAGAGAGTGATGGATACGAAGACTCATGATGTATCATATACATGTAGAGAAAATAATGGAAAATAATCTAAGTATAAGTTCAAAGTGAGTGTTGCGGAACTAGAGGGTACAAATTGGAGAACGTGAAATCCCAAAATGAAGAAGATATATAACTTAGATATGTGGTGAATCCATTAATATATATCAACAATGGAGATCTGATAAATAAATGATCAGACGGTCATTGAGTGTTGCTACTGTGTTGCACGTGCTAATGAATATTCCTTCACTGCTTTACCACCATAATTTTCAGCTCGGAACTCAGATTGGAGAAAAAGAATAGTCGTTGGAAAGGCATTGAGGAGGAGAAGAGATATATCAACACATAATTTTGATCTTGGAATTATATTTTCTTCAAAAGTGATAAAAGTGAATTATGTAGAAACACAGAGTGGAAATTGCAACTTGTAATTGTTGTAACTTTTCGCTCAAAACTAAGATCGAGGCATGAGGACAACCATTGGAAAGTTGTTTCAAAAATGAATGCATTTAAGGAATCATACTTGGGAGTTGTGAATTAATGTTCTTAATAAAATGAATAATGACCTGTAATCTAATTGATAAATATTTTGAAATATTTTTAATTCAAACAACAAATCATTGCATGGACATTCTTGCAAAATTAGAGATACAAAAAAGAAGACTGTAGTTCCTACATGAGAACTAGAGACATGGATGATGCTCAAGTGTTTTATATCCATGAAGAAGAAATTAAAGATTTGCATACTAACATGGGTAATGATGAGACTGAGTCAATGGGAGGAGAGACGGGTAGGATCTTGTAACTATGAGAATCCTATAAAAATAAGTGCAACGCTATAGGGATGATAATGAGAGGATCATGAAGGCTCAAGAAGATATACTTACAAGACTAAATATGATACAGAATCAAGTTAAAAAGGACTCTAGCACCAATCAAGAAGCTAGTGCTAGACAAGTATCAGCATCAAGATCCAATAGAAAAAGATATGCTCATGGGAATGATAGGAAGTCAAGAATAATGAGTAGACGCCATCATTCTCCATGGAACTCCACTAGAAGAAATCATGCAAGTTCATGTCTAGGGATAAACCCAAGTGTGTCCCATGTTTAGAGGTAAAGGAGAAGACCTGAGGTAGAAATATTGCAGGGTGAACTCAGGAAGATTAAGCCACCAATTTTCAATGGTGAGCACAAGAAAGGAAAATGTGATGAGGCCCGGCTGTTGGAAATGAACAAATATTTCTAGCTACATGATTACCCATCATGGGTAGAAGCTATAATTTCCACCTACGAATTGCAAGGGAAGGAAACCATGTGGTGGGATCAACTTAATCAAGCCAAGAACCTTGATGAGAAAAGAATCCCATGGAAGATGTTCAAGGGATATTTCCAAGAGAAACATTTTTTTGAGCACTAACACACTACAACAGAACATGCAATTAGCACCTAAAATAGTGTCGGAATTTAGTGTATGATACTCCATGAATCAGACACCTTTTCGGGCACAAAACTGAGCGCAATATGGACTTTTATAATTGCACGAGATTTAGTGTTGTAATTAGCACCAAAATTAGTGTTAGATTTAGCGCCAGAAAAATAATGCCAAGAATAGTGTCAGGAATAGCGCTAAGTTTAGAACCAGAATTAGCACCAGGAATAGCGCCATGATTAGTGCCAGGTTTAGAGCCAGTAATAGTGCTAGTTTTAGTGCCAAGTGTTGCTTCCAGTTTTTCTTCTCATATGCCTTCAAATTTTGCTTCCATTTTTGTGTCTGGCTTGGATTCCCTTTTTACATCCAATTTTATTCTGATATGGCTTCAAATGTTTCTTCCATTTTGGCACCAGGAATAGCACTAGGTTTAGAGCTAGGTGTTTCTTCCAATTTTTCTTCTAATATTCCTTCCATTTTCGCTTCCAGTTTTTCTTCTCATATGGCTTCCAATTTGGCTTATGTTTTGGCTTCCAGTTTTACATCTAGTTTTGCTTCTAGTTTTGCTTCATGTTTTTCTTCTGGTTTGGATTCCAATTTTGCTTCTGGTGTGGCTTCCAATTTTTCTTCCAATTTGGATTTCATTGTTGCTTCATTTCTTTCTTCCAAAAATGGTTATTGTTTTGTTGACAGTTATTATTTTTCATATGTTTTATTTCAATTTAATTAGTTAAATATATCATATCTCTTAAATAAATTGTATAATTATATAGTAAGTCATATAAATGAATTTGAAATATTTTATAGGATAACATTTATAAATATTTTTTTAGGGAAACAAACATCCATACAAATTAACAACATCATTATACTTATTAAATCTCCATCAAAATAGAATCTACAACATCCAGTATATATAAGATAATTATTATAACATGATCATCATCTATAATTAAAACAAGTGAGTAAAATATCTATAATTTAAGTGAATTTGACAACATCCATCATGACCAGTAAATCAAAACCATCATACATAATAAATATGCATCCAAAAATCATCAATCACTTTCAATATATAAAAATTAACGAGTCAATATTGATAATATCATCATCATATATAACTAAAACAAGTGAAAGTAAAATATATATTCAAGTAGATCAATATCATCTGAAAATGATAGATGTCCAAAATGATACATCATGTACAAATGATATAAATAAAAATGATAAATTATGTAAGACAAAATGCTACAAGTCAATATGATACGTCATGTCCAAACGATATAAGTCAACATGAAACATGTCAGAATGATACAACTCAATAATATGGTACTGGAGGCTATGAAAATGATACATATGACAGTAACCATGAAAAGAGGCCTTATAATAATATATAAAAATTGATGCATGATGCAGTCTATATGATCATGAATGTCATTGGTTTCTACCAACAACTACCTCAACACCATCATCACCATAATGATCATGATCATGATCATCATGATCCCCATCATCATCATCATCATCTACATCGGAGATGGCATCACTGCCATCTGTATATGTGTCATCATGAGCATCATTTGACATCTCAGCATTAGACCCAACATCATGATTTGGATCTATTTGTTGAGGATGATCCAGATCTTCTGGAAGATCCTTGTTATGCAAAAACAAACATTTAGAATGAAAGTTATTATTTATTTCATGCAATAATTAATTTCTTTGTTATATATCTAATATTACAACATATAAAATGAAACAATAATCATATTACATCATACCAAAGTGCACATACGAAAATAAAATATCAAATAAGTTACAGCTAAGATGTCATTTCAATGATGTAAAACATTCAACAATTCTAATAAATGTTAGTAAAGATCATAAAAAAATGATATTCCTAGCCCTGCCTTGACATGCCATTTCTTTCATTGACATGCCTTGTTGTTGTGAGTGGGAAATCCCTCTACGAACTAGCACTTAGGGTTTTATCATGCATGCATAAAAGACCTAAAGATTCCTACTTTCTACCATCATCCCAGACCTAATCCCCATTATTCTTAAACAAATACATAGTTAAGAAGATCAAGTGAACATACCTTATTTCGGGCGTTTGATATCGATCCCTCTTCACGCTTGGTCGCTCTTTGACTGCAATTGTCCTCCCAAGGCTGACCTGCATTCATAAAAGACAAACAAAGAACTCCACATGTATTTGATCTACAGATTAATGGGTTAGAGATTTAATTGACATGTACACAATAAACAATGAGAACCTCATATGGTGGGACGAGAAAAGTACTTCTTTATTATTAACTTCACTAAAGAAACTTACAATGATGAAGTCGGCCACTGCTCCACGAACCTGGTACTGGGCTCCTCTTCAACTATCCTCCAACTTATTTTCTCTATACTTCTCTTTGCACAAGGATGGATAAAGGTTGGGACAAGGGGAATTCTCAATTGGGTATAATATCTTTACTATATTTTTTCCTCTTTCAAATGGGACCCCTAACCCTTCTTTTATAGGCTAGAAGAAGTTAGGTATTTGGTCGAATGTTCGTCCATGCATGGCCGAAAGGTTTAGTTAACTTACCCAAAGCTGTGTGTTCCATCAGCAACTTTCCTTTTTTCGTGCTTTTGTAGGTACACGCGAGCTGTCATGGGTCAGCTAGCATGTACACATGTGCAGTAATGTAGTAGGACGCATGGGCCTTTATAAAAGGGGTTTTTAAGAAGAGTTGTTCAACAGTGTTTTGGCAAAGAAGGAATCTGAGATGGCCTGGTGCCAGGTAAGCATGTCTAGTGCAAATAAGGGTTATAAGAGATTCCCCTTAATGTGTGAGGTCAGAAGAGCATCTAATGGCTGAAATACATTAAAAATATTCACCGATGTGCCGAACAAGTGAGCCCAAGGACCAAAAATCAGGAGGTGTTGTCTGCAAAATAATAATTGTCTCACCGAGGCGGGCATACCCATACTTAGGTTAAAATAAAATCATGGATACCAATCAAATACACTGTAGATCCATGTCATATAACTATATAAAGTGTAGCCACGAGCAATACACAGTGGAGCTACATCTTGAAATCAAAAAGATATACGTGTAGAGTATCCATCTTCTAGAAGCTGATAAGGCCTGATGGCTGGAGATGAGGTCTTCAAAGCTCGAGAAACAACCTCAAAATCTTCAAAACTTGGGTAGGAGTGTAATATGAGTGTACGAATTCACTACCTAGAGGTCTTCAATGGCTCATCAGTCATGGACTAGAGAATCTTGATGATCATACTGAAGGCTTCATTGATTTTGAACAAAGACTTGATTGGACATTCGAAATGGTCAGGCATGAGGGAAAGAGATAAACTGCAGAGGGGTCGACTTAGACTTGGTAAAAACTTCCCTTGGATAATAGCATGACAAATGATGAGACTCAAGCAGCATGGCATTAACATAAGTTTATGAGGCGGGAGGCAACGCAAACTCTCCAGATGTTTGGAAGAATAACCAAATGGAGGAGGACACAGCTCTATGTAGTGATAACAGCTTCCTAAGTTCGTATTAAATCCCAGAGTTTGACAAACAAACGGAAAAGTGTGCTTTATCCAAGGGTGACTCATTATGCTTCCAATAAAGAAAATACTTTTCCCTTCCTCTTTTTGGGGTATATTTGATTTTTTTGTCTTTTTCAATACTTTTGGAAAAAGAATAAAAGAATGTTATGTTACAAAGGAGGAATGAGTGTTGCAAACATACAAGTTCAAGGCCCAGGGACAAGACTGATGTTCAAAGTAAGGATACTCGGGAAAAATCCTCCAGTGGCCAAAGGTGTCAAGATGCAGAGGCAAAGTGCTACAGGGCTTGCGTTTAAGGCATGCTTTAGATGGTTCAGTTGAGAGAAACATGGAGCCAGAATTAGGCCAAAGACATGGGTATGCAAATGAGATTAATAAAACACACAATGGAAACGTCCTTCGATGTGAGTTTAA
>JZKD02S1909709.1:26152-42251 GCA_000966675.3 Picea glauca
TTGAATACTTTAGTGGGTCACAGTCGAAAGGTCAATCTAAAGTGGAATCATGATTCAATACATGGATATGTTGTGTATCTATCCTATCTGAAGTTGGGTCCTGTTAGCACTATAAGTCACCTTTGGATTGCATTGAAGGTAAGCCTAGTACCCATCAATTTATTTTCACAGGTAATTGAGTTTTGAGTGGTCAAATGGAGAAAACTCAATAATAATAGCATTCTAACTCAGAAATATGGACTAGCATGCACCAGCCATTGAGGTCTTGAATCAACTTCAGTCAGTAAGTTGGAGTAAGGGTGAGTAGGAGGAATATTTAGTGAGAAATGTGTAGAGGTCTGCTATGAACATCATATTTTCCAGCAGCCTAAGAAGGACAAACTTAAACACAAGGTTCTCTTAGATTCAAATTTCAAGGAAGATGAAATAAATCATAACAGTACTATAATCAAACATTTATCATAATACAGTTACAACAATCCATGTAAATCAATCAAACATGAACTCTATCAGTATCAGAGGCAAATGCGATGGATTAAGAAAGATAACTTAGATTAATCAAAATGTCTCAAAAACAAATACATAACCAGAGAACCAGTTGTTCTTAATCAAAATATTACAATAGCAGGGAGCCTAGCTCAACCATTCGACCTTAACAAAATATCAAAACTGCCTATATATATTAAAATGTTGCAACCGCCAAGAATGTGATCAGATCATTGCCTTCAAAGCCTTCAGTCAGTGCCCACTCTGTCAGGTTGTGTAGACCTCATGATGTTAGACGCGAGCCAGGCATAGTTGTGTGCTTTACAGGAAAAATTGTCCATAAGGAAGCTTCGAATCGTAAGTGTGCCTTCATGGTTGCTCTCTGCAACATTTTCAATTTATGGGATGAGGCAAGGTCTCAACTACTTCCCACAATATTAAATAACTCTCTTCATTAGGATTAGGATTGGGCCTGACACCAATAATTGTTCTCAGAAAGTGCCAATGACTTATGCAAGTCCATCCTAGTGCCTCGAGGCCATGAATGATCTTTTTTTGTGACCAATGCGAGCTTTGCAGGTGGGAATCTGATAGTTTATGCGTAGAGGTGATGTGGAGGGAGGTTCCTGGCGAAAAATCACATGGACGAACGAGTGAGAGATGATCATGTGGAAGGAATCGATTGGGAGGAGAGGAGGTTGGGACGAGGTTGTGGTAGCAAGGGAAAGGAAGAGGTGGCAGAGGAATGAGAGAGGTGTTATAGGAGGGTAGGAGGTGACATGTAAGGGAGATTGGAATGTGAGTGGGAAAGGTGTCGAGAGGTGAGAGGAGGTATCAAGAAGGGAGATGTAATAGGTGGAGAGAGGGTGCTTGAGCTGCTTAGGCCTCCAATATTTTTCATTTTCCCTGTGGAAATCATGGACAGAATGCCACATGATTTACACCCTAATGCAGTTGAGGGTAAACCTCAATTTTTGTCTAATTCTTAAGAAACAGTCTGCAAGTCCTTGTGTTAACATATAGGCTCCATGGGGGATAGATATTTCCCTGTGAGGCTCTAAGAACTCCTTTTTCCATTTCAGTGCCTTAGTATTGGGTTGTGGAGTCACTTATAAAAACCAAAAACAAAAGAAAAATGATATTTACAATGACAAGGGAAGCCACTCATGGCTTAAGTAAAAAACTTCTTCAAAAAATGCCCATTTACAGGGCTACCAAAAGCTTCAGTATACTCCAAATCCTGCAACTTGTAAGTGTTATTTGAAAAAACCTCAAAACTTTTGAAGGGGTCGATCCATAAGGCCTCAAATTTATCGTACTTTCCTTTATCTTGTTTAGGTGCATCCCACTTGAGTACTAGATCTCCTAACTGAAAATACTTTTTGTTTACCTTCTTGTCAAAGGCCTGCTTGATCTTTTGTTGATGGTCATGTGCTTTGTCCAGTAGTTTCTCCCTAGTCTGTTTCACTTCTACCCGTTGTTGTATTATTCTTATCATATCATCTGGTTCTCCCTGGTGGTGTTGGAATAATTTTGCCACAGGCAAGGCAAGATGAGAAGGAAATATGGCCTCAACTCCATACACAAGCTAGAAAGGAGAGAGACCAAGATATCTCTTTGTTTTCACTCGGTCATCCCATAGAGAAAATTTAAGCTTTGAATCCCATGCTTTCTTATTATCCTCTAACAGTATTTTGATGATCTTAATAAGGCTCTTGTTAGAGGACTTTGCCAGTCCATTCCCTTGGGGGTAGTAAGGAGTTTTAGTGAATCAATGTGATTCCAAACTGTTCACAAAACTTAATCAGTGGTTCACCCTTAAAATCTAAAGCATTATCAATGAAAATTATGTTTGGACAACCAAATCTTTCCATAATATTCTCAAGAAAAGCAATGATTTCTTTGTGGGAAGAATTTCTTGTGGGGATAGCTTCTATCCACTTAGTAAAGTAGTCTGTGACAGTCAAGATCCATATATGCTGACCATTTGAAGAAGGGTGTATTTCCCCAATAAAATCTATGCCCCATTGTTGAAAAGGTCTTGAATCTACCAGAGGATTCAGTGGAAAAGACTTGAGTTGCAACTTTCCAGAGAACTTATGACACTTAATGCAAGACCTAATTTTAGAAAAAACATCAGTGAAGAGGCTAGGCCAAAAATATCCAGCCCTGAGAATCTTGTAGGTTGTGGTTCTCCATAAGTGATGCCCCCCACATAAACTATCATAAAAATCATACATGATCTTTTGGGCTTCCTATGGTTCTATATACCTCAATAGCACTCCTAAATGGTCTTTCCAATATAATACTTGATCAATAAGAAAATATTTAATTTATTTGAGCTTTAAAGCTCTTACCTTTCTCTTTTCCATTCCATTAGGAAGCTACAACTTCTATAGGAAAAATGTAATGTCCTTGTACCAAGTGCATCTTGCCAATTGGGGTGTGACTTGAGGATCTTCATCAGACAACTCAGCTTGTTGATTCTCTAATAATTGTTGATGAAATTGACCCCCAAGGCTTTGTAATTAGATTCATCCAGCAACCTATCTAACCCTTAGCCTTTAACCAATTTGGTGGGCTTTATTTCAAGATCAAATTCAAGGATCTTAGCAATCCACTTGCTCCTTCTTTCATCTATGTCAGGTTGAATGAGGATCTCCTTCATAGAAGTTGAAGGGACATATGCAATGAATTTTGAATGTAGCACATAAAATATGAAATATTTGAGAGCTTTAAACAAAGCATAGGCCTATTTTTCCATGATGTCATACTTTATTTCAGCATCTCTCAGTGCCCTACTGAAAAAGTAAATGGGTTTCTCTAACCCCTCGAAATGTTTCTGTAATAAAATAGTTGTTACTGTGTTAAACGAAGCAAAAGAGAAAATCAGAAACTCCTTGGAGTAGTCAGGACTCATGAGCACATGTGCTTCAGTCAAGGCCTTCTTTATTTGGCCAAAAGAGTTACGAGATTCAGTGATCCATTTGATTTCATTTCCTTTCCTCAACATGGTTGCAATAAACTTTACCAACTCAGCAAAATTTGAAACAAACCTTCTCAGAAAATTGATTTTCCCCCAAAAAGACTGAACTTCTTTCTTGGATATAGGGAGTGAAAAATATTGGATAGCTTCTACCCTGCTTGGATCAATATTTACCCCCTCATCTGACACGATGTGCCCCAACAGTTTCCCCTCTTTCATGGAAAATAATGACTTCTCAGGATTTAAAAAGAGACCAAATTTTCTGCATTTCAAGAAGACTCTTTTCAGATGATCATAATGTTCTTTATCAGATTGTGAGAACATTGTTATGTCATCCAAATAAATGACCACAAACTTGTCCTTTTCTCTAATAAAAGCTATGTCCATGGCTCGTTGAAAGGTTGCTCCTGCATTCATCAACCCAAAGGGAATCTTAGCGTACATGAATGTACCCCAAGGAGTGGTGAAGGTTCTCTTCTCTCTATCTTCAAGTAAGACAAAGACTTGATTTTACCCAGAAAATCCATCAATCATAGACATCTTGGATGCCCCTATCACCCTTTGTAATATGTGTTCCATCTTGGGCAAGGGGTAATTATCATTTTTAGAGCTTTTGTTCAGATTTCAGAAATCCACACAAAGTATGATTTCTCCGTTCTTCTTTCTTACTGGGACCAAGTTAGCCACCTATTCAGAATACCTCAAAGGAATGATAATCTGGGCATCCAAAAGCTTTTCAACCTCCTTCTCCATAATGGGCAACAACATAGGATTTATTTTTCTCAACTTCTTCCTAAATGGCCTAGACTCTTCCTTCAATGGGATCTTGTGCTCAATTATACTTGTGTCATATGTCCTGAGATCTTCATATGTCCAGGAAAACACATCAGAAAATTCCTTTAACAACTCAACATATTCATCCCTTTGCTCTCTTGACTAGTTTCTTGAAATTGAAAAATTTGGGATCCTTCTCTATACCAATATTGTACTTAGCTACTTCAACATCATCAACTGAACCTCTAAACTTTACTATCACATAATTCCCATCAAAAAATATTTCCAAAGGAACTAGTCCCTTCAGAATGTGGTTGCTAGGCAGCTGAACAATATGGTGATTAGCAATCTTATTTAAAAATACATCAGCATGAGGGATACTTTCATAATCATGAAATTGATCAATATGTAATGCAGAGAACTCATCAACAGACTCAAGAAACTTTTTAATTTCATTATCATCCTCAAACACCTTCCAATTATTGATATTGTTAGGTACAGAGGGTCTATATTTCACCCCTACATCATACTTGAGTTTAGGTGGCAATGGGACTCTGAAATGGCTTGTTTAAATAGTCAAATAATCAGCCATGGTATTCTCCTCTCTTGGAATAAATGAAATGTTGAAAGCTAGGAAGAAACTGTCAACTAGGTCCCATACTTCATTTTTGTAAGTCTTAATCCTAGGGTGCTTGGCTTGATAAATATTTTTGATTTGATGAACAATTAATTATGCATCCCCAAATATTTATATCTTTGCAATCCCCATATCTTTTGCATCCCTTAAACCCAAAACAAGAGATTCATACTCTACCACATTATTTGTAGCCTCAAATTATGGCTTGTAGGACAAAGGTATAGTCTCTTGACAAGGTGAAACAAACAACCACTCCATCACCAGTGCTTTCCTTAGAAGAGGATCCATTAAATAACATCTTCCAAACAAAGGTATTTGGAGGAGGGATTTCACAAAGAGTAATGGATTGTTTTCTAATTTCAAGAGGAGGTTCAGGAGTATTAGTGAGCTTCAATAGGTTGGATCCCAAATCAGTATCAATAGTAGAAATAGGATGGCCAGTGGGGTCTGTTTCATCACTAATGATGTAGGCCAACTAAGCTTCCCTGTAAATTTTTCTATTCTCACCGCCAAACATAGGAATGGTGGCATATGTGAGGTCCATCTGCAAAGTTCCCCCAAGTTTTCTTATCCAAGATATTGACAATAACATACCAAAATTGGGGGGGGACATCAACCAATACAATGTCCATGACCACACTTTTCATGGGCAACTGAAACAAGTTCACAACCAGATATTTGATGACCCCAAACCACTTTACTTTCCAAGAGTCAAAATAATATAAGTCATGGTAGGATTTTGTGATTTCTAATCCAAGTTCATCCATGACTGCTTTGGGCATGAAATTTTGAGATGCCCCTGAGTCCATCAAACAATTATGCAACACCTTATAATGTATGTTTAGTGATGTATAGAAGGGAGGGGATGAATCATCTCTATATTTTATCAAAGGACCTAAGATGACTGCTGGATTTTCATCCTGAAGATTAACTAAGTCAGTGGTATTTGAGTAGGATTCAGACAACAACATTTTGGGAAGATATTTTTGTACTTCTTCAATTTTTATCAGTTCCGAAAATGACACAGGGATTTTGATTTTTTGGATCTCATTTTCATAACTAAAGGAAGGTGGAGATTTCAGAATCTCCTTGACTTCTGGGATAGGATCCTCAACCAAAACTAGGGGGCTTTGAGAAAATTTCTCTTTGCTGCCAACTGTCACAGCCTTCGCAGATTTTTCTATTTTTGTGGAATAATCAGAAGCATTATTCTTTTCCCCTTTCTTTTTATATCTCAGACCATATCTACTGGGATTCTCTTTTTCCTTCCCTCCCTTACTTAATTCGTTTATTTGAGTATCCATTAAGGACTTCCCATATGTATATTGGTTTAAGTGAGGGGATGGAGGGGTGTCATCCAAGCAATGGATCTCAGGATCATCTTCCTCATCTTCTCCTTCCTCTTCAGCCAAAAGGTTGTTTTGTAAGGGAGTTTGGATATTTTGGTCATCCCTTTCTTTGTTTGTGGGATCTGTTGTAAGAGTCTGAGGAGCATTATTAGGTCTCCTAAAACCACCTCTGCTATCAACATTTTGTGTATTTCTATAGGTCTGTTTTCCCTCAAACTTTAACTTTTCCATCTCCGCAGAAAGAGATTTTACTAATTTGGTAAGTTCATCAACTATGGGGTGGATAATAGAGGAATCAGAGGTTGAGGCTTCAGTTCTACTCTTTCTCCTGTCCTTATCAAATTTACCTCTAAGTTGATAAGATGCCACTATGTTAGATTCTACCTCCACGACTGCATATTGCATATGAGCTAAAGAGGAAGATCTCCTTTCTCTCAGCAAAAGGCAAAAGTCAAGGTCAAAAGCACTGACATAGGTAATTTTGGTAGAAGTCTTTGTAGGATTTATCTCAAGAGGGATATTATTATACATTTTATTGAATCTTTGAGAAAAATCAGAGACAGACTCTCCTTCTTTCCTCTTTAGGGATCCAAATTCTATGATATAATACAAAAATTCCTTTTTGTCCCCCCACTACCTCAAAAAAGCATCATCTAAATCCTCAATATCGGCGATAGATCCAGAGGGGAAATCCCTAAACCACTTCCTATCCTCACCATCAAGGCTATGAGCGAAAATCCTCATCCATACATCTTCATTCCCATTGTCATGGTTATCTGTATAACTATAAAAGGATCCAAGATGTTCTTATGCAGTTTGTATCCCTCACCCTTGAACTTGGGCAACTGCTTAAGGTATCCATCTGCTGGAAGAGCATTCAAAGGCTAAGGTAGGACAAGAGGGGAATAATTAGAAGCTACTATGGCTTCCATTCTAGTTCTGGGGGGATTATCCCCTTCCATTTGTATGTGAATTGGAGGATAACTCGGAGGGGATGGAGTTGGGTTATGTGAAACTGGGACAGTGTTCCTGGGAGGTGAAGACAAGGGGCTTCTGGGAACAAAAGTCTCCCCTTCCACAACTGCAACAACTCTAATATGAGGAGGAGGAGGAAATTATTATAAGTTCAAATATCTCTCCTTCCACTTCACAACTTCGAGGGAGAAATGGGTGTCAAATATCTCTCCTTCCAAACCAAGAATAGGAGGGAAGAAATCAGCAGGAAAACTCCCAAAACTTAAATTTCTTGAAACTCCAATAGTTTGTATAATAGGAGAATCAAAAATAGTTACTGGAGTTTGTAAAGAGGGATTATGCAAATTATCAGAAAAACTTGGTACAACAATAGAGGTACCTTTTTGAGCGATCTTTCCCTTTCTGATAATTTCCTTTAGGTCATCTTCAGACATTTCTAGAGGCAACAATGAAGTGGAGCTCGTATGTCTTCCTTTAGGAGCCACAAATGAAACAGTGGAGTCACCATTTGCAAGTTACAATATTCAATGGTACTGATATATGATGCACCTTCAGAATCATAGTTTCTTTGTTGTTCTATCCCAGGGAAATGTCTTCAATTCGTTCCATGAAAGTGGGGCTAGAAATTTTAGCACTAGAATTCACCTTCAGATTTCCTTGAAGGTAAGCCCAGTACCCATCAGTATATATGTCATGGTTAATTGAGTTTTGAGTGGCCAAATGGAGAAAAAATAATAATAATAGCATTCTAACTCATAAATATGGACTAGCATGCACTAGCCATTGAGGTCTTGAATAAACTTCAGTCAATAATTTGGAGTAAGGGTGTTGGTAGAAGGTTGAAGTGGAAATAAGGATGATCGTGGGGTAAGAAAGCGTGCAGAAAGTGAAGTGATAGCTGGAAGGAAACGTAGCTTTCGCGCATGGAAGAAAGCATGCACAAGGAAAATGACACTTGGTTGGAGGAACAACACGCGCACATGGTAGGAAGACCTAACGTTGGTAGGGTTAGGTTTTTGGTAACGAATTTTAATGGCTGAAGAGCCAAAGATGTATAAATACCGATACTGAGGTATTGTGGATGAGTTTAGAGTTCTATATTTTTTAGGGATTTTGTAGTTGTTTCGATTGATTTAGTAGTTGGCTTTGCATTATCGTAGATATGTATGAGTTGATGCAATATGTAACGTTTTTTGTATGAACTATTTTGTAAGTTTTTGATATAGAGGAGAGGAGAGAAGGTATATCTTGAGGATTAGATTGCAGGCTGAGGAGCCTAGTGCAGTCTAGTTCACCTCATATAGATCTTACCCATTTAAGGAGAATTGTAAGTGTGCAACACTGTAGAGGCAAAACTACCATAATAAAAGAGTCGAGAGCCAATTCTTTGTGGACGTAGCCCAAAAGGCGGTGAACCACGATATAATATGTGTAATTTGATGAATCCATGCATATATTTATCCTCTTTTTAGTAGTTACATATTGTGCTTAATGAATGAATGGATTATTATATTTCTATGAAACATGGTTTCCTTATTCAGTAAATAAGTTGTTGAAGGTAATTCACAGTCATGAATAATAGTAGGTTACAATCACAAATTATAGTAAATGGCTCTGAATACAGATCTTGTATCTCATACTCAATCCTGGGCTATAAAAACCTGAGTCTTAGATCCACCCATTAAATCTATATTGGGTGAGACTGTGTCATGCATTCTGTGTGTTGTGTTCCCTTCTGGTTTACCAGGAGGGCCGATAGTTTTAGAGGCTTTGCTAGAAACCTGAAAGAAACGAACCCTGGGTCAATAAGAAGCTCAGAGTAGAATAGAGGACAGTTACCAACAAATGGTTTCGTTGTCATTGGTAGGAACAGAGGCAGATTTAGTAGCTGAGATAGGGTGAGCGAGGAATGAGCAAAGAAAAGAAGAGAGTGATAAACCATTATAAGGGAATGTTGAGACCGTGTAACCCTACGAAAGAAAAAATTGAAAGATGGTTGAGAACCAAAGAGCTATATTTTGCACAGAAAGAGATAGAAACCCTAGAATAAAACCCCACAAATATATGGACAAATACATATTTACTAATTTGCACAAAGTCTTTTTCTATGAATTTCCACATCTATTGCAAGAGTGGATACTGAGGTTGGAGGATAACCACACGACAAACCGGATTCGACAGTTAGAGTGGACCCCAGTATAGATTAAGCAGTTACAAAAGGTGAACAACAAATTCACCTGCACAGTAGACTTTTGGCTTGACAGTATTGTGGTTGGATTCATAACAGATTTTTTAGTTGACACAACGAAGTCATACAACGCAGCGGAGCATGAATTTATACGCGGACCTCGAGGAATGTACATTTGATCATAGTGTAATTCTATTAATATATTGATATATAAAAAAGGTGTAATGACAATGGAATCAGGCAACTAAACTTCTGTGTGTGCATGGGGGAAGGGGGGAAGCACTGACAGAGAGAGGAGGAATGAAAGAAGGTAAGGATAAGGGAAATAAAGAGGAGGAACCTTTGGACCCGGTCATGATGGATGATGACTCGATCAAGTGGATCTTTGCATCGATGGGAAGGATGCATAGCGGAGTACCCTACTAATACAAGGTGAATACCAAGAAGAGAATTGTAACCGTGAGGGAAGGTTTGGTGAGTGATGAGGAAGAGGTAGAGGATCTTCGGTCTATGGAGAAGATTGAGGAAATCATGCACGCAACATATGAAAGGAAGACGAGAGGTCCAAGAGTGTGAGGATAAGGCATACATCCTATCCATAATAATGTCAGTGTGTAATCCATAAACCCATGTGCGACTAATACACCAAAGAGAACACCACTGTTTAGACAACCAAATTTCGGAGGAAGTTCGATAACAGGAAGTACATCCACACAAGGAGAAACAACTGGAGGAGTCAGTCTAGGCAGTAGTAGTCAAGTATCTACACCACGTGGAGGAGGTATTAGTTTAGTATTCAGAATGGTGGGACATGATCCCACCATCAGGTTACCAGAATTTCATGGAGAAGCAGCAAAAGACCCTGAAAAGAAATTGTTCATTTGTGAAAAGATCTGGGAAGAAAAATAGATTACTGATGAAGATACTAAACTCGTGCAACTAGCTATTACACTAAGAGACCACGCACTAGACTGGTACATGAGTCTAGACACAAAAAGTTCCCTAGGGATGACAAGGACACTGACCGACATTAAGAATTTATTAATAAATGATTTCCAGAAGCTGAGCTCAGAATATGATTTCATGAATGAGATGATTAAAATAAGACAGAAACAAGGAGAGCTTGTATGGTAGATCATAGATTCAAGCGACTGAAGGGAAAGTTAAAATACCTCATGACCGATATGCAACATCGACACCTATTTTTCAACTCATTACCCCCTCACTTAAAATACTCTTTACGACAACAGAAATTTCAGATGCAGGCAGAGGCTTTGTAGGTAGCCTTGTAGCTAGAAGAGAACCAATACCAGAAGACATACCCAATTATCGAGGAATTGAAGGAGGATTTGAAGAATACAACATTTTAGCTGAACCAAAATAAGAACAAGGACAAACGAGAAGTCATTTAATGCACCACATGTAGGACGTAAGGACACCACAAGAACGAATGCCCAACGTTCACGCAGTATATGGCAGCAGGTATGCCAAATCTGTTACCACTGGGAGTAATATGGTGTGAAATATGAAAGAAACTAGGTCATGATCCTTATCACTGCACGATGATGCAAAAATAATAGACAGTCCCAAAGAGTTCATATTTCACCTTTTGCAATTCAGTGGGCCACAACGATAAAGATTGCATAACTATGGAGCTGATGCAAGAAAGGACATTAGATGCATATAGAGTACAAGCTGAGATGATGACTGGGCAAGTAGCGCCACAGTTCAATCTAGTTCCATCTCCATACAACACTACGCAGCAGTAGTATAATACTACACAACAACCATACAATAACACACAGTCGCAGTACAACCAGACCCAACCTCTATACCATACCGTGCAGTATAATCAGGTGCCATAGTATAACGTGTTGAGAGGTGATCGAGCAGGCTACAAAGGAGGAGGATGAGCCATAGGAGGTTTCAGACGAGGTAGAGGACTCGTCACATGTCACAAATGTCAACAACTAGGACATTATGCATGAGAATGTCCACTACCACCAACGACTTGTATGTATTGTTGCACACCGGACCATGATACATAGGAATGTCCAACCTTACTAGTAAAGATTCAAGAAAAGAGGAATCAAAACAACCAAAATTTTCAGTGGATCTTAGCCGAAGAAAAGGATGAAGGACGGAGCATCAACATAGTCACTCATGGAGGAGCTAAAATAGGCACTGACGTAGTTCGACAGGAACCAGAACAAAATCAGTGGGTGAAGAAGAACACCGAACCAAAAAATAAGTTCGACATGTAGAAGGAGGAGATATTCAAGCAAGCCAGATAAGAATTTTAGAAGGAGGACATGTCATCAACTTCAACTTCGCAGCAAGACAAGGAAGCACTAGAATACAAGATGCATCCATCATTGGATCATACCAACGAGATGCAACCCATGGGACAAGTAAGTACAATCGAAGGATTTTTTCAATCATGTGTAAAGGTATTAAGTGATCCATCATCTGTGAAAATGTTACAAAACATACTAGAAAAATGTAGCAGTGAGATGGAAGAAAATCTAGAACCAAAAACAGTTAATCACCTACACACAAGAAGAAGAACAAGTAGGGAATTTAGATTGAATGCTAACATATGGGATTTCAATAGGGGATTTCAATCATATTGAATCTAGGCTGGGAAGTGAATGTATTACCAAAGAAGACATGGAAATGTATGGGAGATCCAACATTAGGATACTCACTTGTTCAATTGAAACCAGCAAACCAACATAAAGTCCTATCAATCGGTAGACTGAAAGGAGTGTTGTATACCTTGATGGAGTACGCACTAAAGCAAACTTTGAAGTCATTTAAATAGTGGATGACACAACACCGTATCCAGCATTTCTTGTTCTGGATTGAGCGTTTGACAACCAGGCCATAATCAATTTGAAAACCAGGAAAATGATATTTGATTATGGAGAATGTAGGGTCATCGCACCATTAGACCCATCAGAAGGGGAGAGGTTTGTAGAAACTACTTGCCTAGACTTAGAGGAAATTGTCAAGTTATATAGAACAACTGTGCTCGATGAGGATTATGTAAACGCAATTGCAGATGGGGTATTCAGTTGGTGGAGCATTACTTCATGTGCAACAGACTCAGACACCAGTTTAGAGAACTGGAAGAAGAGGCTACACAAATTATCCACGCGAAGATGTGCAAGAATAGACCACGCAGTAAGATGGGTAGGCATAGAAATCAGGGAACCACCCAGTTTCCACAGACTAAACAATTTGCAAACATTCTTAACACAATACGAAGATGCAATGTTAGAGAACCAAAGACTATTAGCACTTGACTTAGCACTTAAGGCCACACCCGCAAGATGGTGGGGTGTACACAAGGATAGATTGGTACCAATGTAAGAGGTTATTGTGCATAAGGTTTGGTGCAGAACAGAAAAACAACAAACAATAGAAGTATGAAGGACAAGGAACACCAGTGGAACACTTGGAGAAGTGAAGAATGTTGTGGAAAATGACACCCCCAGAGGAATGGCTTCATTACTTTATACACACTCTAGAGGGAATACCAACGAATTGGTATACAAACTAAGAATTGCACAAGGGAACTACGACCTTGACGACATTGCAACAGAATTTTTCAATCACTTTCTCATTTGAACATGAGAACCCCAACATAGATGCAACCCTTAAACGGATCAGAGGAGTAATATTCATCAAAGAACCAGAAGTACAATTGATCACAGAAGAACAACAACGAAACAAATAGATAGTCAAGGACTTGTTGGCATGTTACCATGTACAGGAGGAAGCACTGAATTAAGATGATCCACGCGATATTCATATCAAAGAAGTAGAAGGGAAAATATATGTGGAAGGCCCACCCATAGAATCCAAAGTCATTTCTGCATCAACCAAGGTAAAGAAAGTTAACATCAGGACAACTAAGCAGCCCAAAATCGCCAGCATTGGATATTAATGGGATGAGAAAATAGTAGAAAGCATCACAGAGTCGTTGTGTGAATACAGTGACCTATTTCCCATAACATTTACAGAGATGAAGGGTATAGTCAGAGAAATAGGAGAAATTAATATACCACTCAGACCTAATGTGAGACCTATTAGACAGTGACCCTACAGATTGAACCCAATATATAAAAAGAAAGTCAAAGCTGAGATCGACAGGATGCTCAAAGCCGACATTATAGAACCAGTTGAAGATTCATAATTGATAATCCCAATGGTAGTACAGGACAAGAAACAAGAAGGGATCAGGATATGTGTCGAATTAAAGAAGTTGAACGATGCATGCCTACATGACCCATTCCCTACATTGTTCATGGATGAAGTGTTAAAGAATGTGGGAGGACATGAAGCTTCCTCATTCACTGATGGATTCTCAGGCTATCATCAGATTAAGATAGCATAGGAGGACAGATAAAAAACCATGTTTGTGATAGAATGGGGATCTTATCAATACACATTCATGTCATTTGGACTGAAGAATGTGCCAGCAATATTCTCCAGAGTGGTCATCGCAACATTTAAATAATTCATCCATCAATTTCTTGAAGTCTACCTGGATGATTTCACAATCTATAGTTTATTGAAAAACCATGTGGAAGTTTTGCGGTTGATGTTAGAAAGATGCAAATAGTGCTAGATATCATTGAATATAAAGAAATGCATATTTGGAACACTGTTTGGGATATTATTAGGTCATATAGTATGCAAACAAAGTCTATTAGTAGATCCTCCAGGATCATAGTCATTGTTAAATTACTAGCACCAAAAATAGTTTGTCAGCTAAGAGCGATGTTAGGACACACATGATACTATAGGAAATTCATCAAAGGATATGTGCATATCACTGCACTGATGGAAAATTTGTTAAGGAAGGATACAAAGTTTCAGTGGAATGGCGAGTGTCAACACGGTATGGATACCTTGAAGGAAAATATGGTTACCACGTCGATATTAGTATTTCCATACTAGGTGAAGACATTCCACGTGCATGCAGATGCATCAGTGATAGCACTTGGATCTATATTGGCACAACCAGGAGTAGGAGACTTGGATCACCCGATAGCATTTTCAAGAAGAAAGCTATCCGACTCAAAATAGAACTATAACACTACAGAAAGAGAAGGCCTATCCATGGTCTATGCACTRCAGAAGTTCATGCATTACTTATTGGGAAAACACTTTAAGATGTTCATAGATCACTCAGCCCTAAAATACCTAGTCAACAAGATAGTGTTGGGGGGGGAGAATATGTCKATGTTTACTKCTATTTCAAGAAYTTGACTTGGAAGTAATATTTAAACCAGGAAAATTGAATGCAAGACCTAACCACCTATCATGGGTCACGAATGCACAAGAACCTGYGAATTTAGAAGACAACTTTACAGATSCACAATTATTCTYAGTAKAGATTGTTGATGAATAATTTGCAGACATCATTCAGTACTTAAGTAYWGGTAYTGCGCCGCAAGAATATAGCACTGCACARAAGAAAAACCYGGTAGTCTATGTGGTTGACTATCAACTGATTGTAGGACATTTATATAATATGGGTGCAGATAACATCTTCTGAAGATATGTGTTAGAACACAAAATACCAAGATTCTTAGTAGAAKCCCATGAGGGAATAGCAGGAGGGAATTATTCAGGTAAAGCTACCACAAAAAAGGTATTKCACGCAGGACTATGGTGGCCAACGATTCACAGAGACTCGAAGGAGTACTGTCAAGGATGCGATGTCCGTCAAAGGGTAGGAAAACCCAACAGAAGGGGAAAGATGCCATTATGACCACAAGTAACATTATAGGCATTTGACAAGTGGGAAATAGACTTTGTGGGACCAATCAACCCACCCAAAAAAATAATAGGGGCTCAGTACATTATCACCACGATGGAATACTTAACAAGATGGGTAGAAGTTGCACCAGTAAAAGATTGTAGTGCAGAAACAATAGTGCACTTTTTGTTTGAACACGTAGTCACCAGATTTGGGTGCCCAAGAGTTTTGATGAGAGACCAAGGCACGCACTTCATAAAAAGAACCATTTGTGCGATGACTGGATATTTTGAATTCCATCATCAGAAGAGGACACCGTATCATCCACAGGCAAATGCAACAGTGGAAGCCTTCAAGAAAATTCTAGAGAATGTGCTGACAAAGATCTGTAACGTCAATAGAGACGACTAGGACATCAAAGTACCAGCAGTATTATGGGCATATGGTACTACACGAAACAATTTGACAGGGCACACACCTTTTAAATTGGTTTATGGGCAAGAATGAATGGTGCCATTAGAATTCTTAGTACCAATATTATGCATAGCAACCATCACACAAATGACAGAACGAGGTGCAATACAGGAGAGACTGAATTAGTTACTAACCATGGAGGAAGAATGAATCTTATCAAGATTCCACCAACAACTTCAAAAGGCTAGAGACAAGGCTTGGCACGATAGACACATCAAGAAGAAAACGTTCAAGGAAGGAGATCTAGTATTGATGTATGACAACAAATCATTTCAGCACMCGGGAAAACTTAGAATGCATTGGTTAGGACTGTATGAGGTAAAATCTGTCACARATGGAGGAGCTTTACAGTTAATAGATTTAGAAGTTACAGAACTCATAGGAATKATCAACGGGAGCCAACTRAAGTTGTACAAGGGMAKTCGACCAYCCACCGTGCAGTAAAAAAAAAAAAAAA
>JZKD02S1909720.1:25665-49660 GCA_000966675.3 Picea glauca
AGATCTCGAGCAGCCTACATTCAACAGTGAGATTCGTCAAGGCAGCCTTCAACATCATTTCAAATTACAACAGGACCAACAGTTCAAAGAGGTATTCTTTTGTGAATTTGATGACCCTGTCGATAACTATTTGGAATCTATGAACAACAAATGCGTTAAAGTATTTTTGTCAGAAGAAGATTATCTTTATCATTTGTTCAAACCTCTTTTCTGCATGATATGGATTGCATTATTTTCTGGGCCAAGATCTAGCATGATGTCAGTAAATCAATTTCTCACATGGCTTCATTGGAAGCATGACTTCACTTGACAATAGGCAATACAGTTGGTTAGTGTAGGAGTAGGCAGAAGAATAAGCTCGCCATACGAGCAGCTAGATATTTTCATTTGTTGAGCTCATAAATAAGCAAGGCAGGTTACAGGCAGGTTATAGGCAGGCTACAGGCAAGCTACAGGCAGGCTACAGGTTTGCATAGGAACATTTGCACAAGTTAGATGACTCCATGCCCAACAGATAAGGCAACTGGTACTACTAGGTTCTTGGAGCCTCGCAGGGAGGTCTCCATCCCAGTTGGAGCTAGATGTTAGCAACCAAAATGTAATAAACTTTTGAGATCATTTTTTATCTTTCTTTATTGTTTTCTTCAATCTTTAGGCCAGTGTCTTAAACTCGAGGTTTCTCATCAAGTGCTTATTGATCACTTTTCCCATCATCCTTTGACTTTTTCCTCTTGACCTGCAATATGAAAATCGAAATAAATTGTAAAACCTAAGTTTATGTTTTAGGTCTTCACATATATTGTTATATATATATATATATATATATATATATATATATATATATATATATTGTAGGTAGAATTGTGTGTGTACATATATGAGTGAATACCTTAACTTTAGGTTCACATGTATATAGCACGCATCACATCTATCAAGTTATATGTTAATTCCTAACATATCAACTACATATGCTAAAGTCAAGTTAAGCCACAGGTCAAGATTTAACCTAAAGCCATGAGTTAAAATTACATTGGCTAAATTCATGTTTTCCATGCAAGAGACTAAGTTGACAACACAGGCCAAGCCAAGTCATGAGTCATAATTTTAAATTACAAAGCTGGAAGGTGTAGATATTGAGGCTGCAACAAAATTTGGAATCAAAGTTGGAAAGATCCCTGGTAACACCTCGAGAAATTCTTTATCGTGTGCATAACATGCAATAAATTTAATTATGGGTCTTCTTCGTGACCATAAAGGCATCGAGAAAGTAGTCAAAGAGAGGAGGCTAAATGTTCCTTCTAGAGAAACATTATATGAAAAAATGGTTCTCATTGTTGAATATGGAAATATTGGGAAGGACCTTGCAGTTCGTCTGAAACCTTTTGGAGTTAAAACTCTTGCTACTAAATGGTGTTGAGACTCAAAATCTACTGGGGATTTGAGAAAACAAGATGTTGTTAATGCTTGGCCAACAAAGATAACATACAATGGAAATATCAAGGATGACGTAATTTTGAGAAAGGTGGAAATGAATGCCTTCATGAATTTGCAAATCGAGCAGATATAGTAGTTACTTGTGCAACATTGACTTCAGAGACGGTTGGCATGGTGAATGCAAAGTTTCTATCTTCAATGGAAAAAGGTTGATGTTATACCTTTTGACAAAGTTCCTGATAATATTGGAAGTTATGAAATATGAGAAGTTCGAGGCATGAAGCTCGATCCAAATGTTATTTCGCATTTAGCAGTTTGTCGGTGCACTGAGCATGTCGCTATATGCGACGACTGTCATTGAGTATTCAGCGTTGTGACAACATTATTTTTAAGGGTTTTCAAATGACAAAAGAGATGTTTCATTCACGTTTAGCTACAGGTTCTAAACACATGCAGGGGTCTTGCGTTTTTTAAACACACAACCCAGCCAAAGTTCGCAAGCGCTAGGATAATATGAAGAAGATACTCGCAGGATGGCTCTTTCTTACCATAATTCCTCAAAGAGCATCAATACCACAACAGGAAGAGAGCATCACAATTGCACAAGTCTAGCAATATTGTGAGATGGAGAATCATGGCCAGATCTGAGGATTTTCAACGGCCTAATCATCATTTCAGCATATAGTTAGTCGTTGAAAGCAAAGCTTTCGGTGGCTAACCTACAAATTTTCAAGGAAAACGAGCCACCGAAACCATAGAGATTCATTTTTTTTGAAGACCTGGGGTAGGAATGCATCCAGTAACAACATTTTGACTATGAGAGCTTCAATGGAGGACAGATGTCTGGTAGTGGCTCAAGAATGACAGGTTGCTATGAATTTGCAGGGAGATAAATCAAAGGAAAACTGAGTTTTTTTTATAAAACAACAGTTTTGGATATGAAAGGTTTCTTTTTGGCCAAAGACAGAGTTTTCACCAGCGCAAAGGGAAAAATTATAATCAGTTAGCTGGCGAAAATCATAACTTTCACCAGCTAACTAGCAGGTCGTAAGGTGAATTAGTTGGTGAAACTACAGAAAGAATTTTTTGGAAATTTAAGCTGGAGCCAAGCAATTTTGGAGTGATTAAAGGGTTATAGGAGCATCAAAGGATGAACCACCAAATCAAAAAACAATTAGCATCAAAAATTCATGGAGATTTTGGCACTAAAAAAAGGGTCGACTAAATTTTGGTTATGGTTGTTGAAAGATTCCATCTACAGAAGACATATGTCTTTATCCTCCACGACATATCAGAGTTATTAAAGTGATGAATATTAGATGTCAAACATCAACAAAGAAGACAGTTCGAGTCCTAGGAACTAGTCTTTTGATTATTAATCTGTATTTAGTTAGTTTTATTTGCTATATTTAGATATACAGATCCAATTTTTCAGGATCTAAAAACTGATTGTAAAGGCTATAAATGCCTATGTTTTTAAGAGATCGAGGTTCAATCCTGGATACATTTTGGCTCATGTACTTAGACTCTTATCTTGATATGAATCACAATCTTCTTTTGCTACCAATGTCAGATTTGTTCATGTGTTGCATTACTCTGTACTTTGATTCAGTTTAGCTCATCTTTTAAGAACTGTTATCTTCTTATTTAGCTCATGAATTTGAATTAAACGATCTCTTACTATCTTGTATGACCCTGCATGTTAATGTACTTGGTTATCTAGATTAGTGTTCTTCATACCCTATTCCAATTACTTTATCTGATTATTGATTTCTAAAAGCACTGTCTTATTTGAATGCATGATAAGTTGTTCTTCTCATCAGCCATTGAGTTATCCCATTGATCCAAGCATAACAAATTTACCATATTCTTGAGTTACCAAGCATCTTTGGCCTACAACCCCAAAGAGTTTCTTGGAGTGATAACAAATTGGCGTCGTTGTCGGGGATCGAGATTGAAGCTCAGCTTCCCTGGAATACGACATTAGATCCAGCTTTGATGATAGACAAAGCCTGGACATCAATTGGTTGTAATCATCTATCTAGAGACTCCATGAAGGACGAATTTAGTGGTGACTCCACAACATTCAGATGTCAAAATCGTTTTCTGCTCTTTTGGCTCAGAGGTTTGCACCTCTCAATTTTTCTTCAATTCTTGGTTTCCCACATCCAATACCTGATATGTCAGAATGGGGAGATTTTCTTCCTAGCTTCAAACAGAGCAAAGAAGGCAATCCTGCAGAACACCTCCTCAAGTTTCATGAGTGCATGGATCTATTAGATCTACAACATGAAGATGTTCATGTTTTCATTGTATGGTGATGCACGTTAGTGATATTTTTCTTTACCTCCTTCAAGTATTTCATCCTTGAAGGATTTTCACCAAGTATTCACTGAACATTGTAAAAGGTACTATTCATATGAGTTTGCATTCAATAATTGCTATGAAGAATATGAATTTCATTCTCAGGTTGAAAATGTAAATATAGAAGAATATCTCCCTCATCCTCTACATCATATCTCTAATGATCTTCATGATGATGTTCTTTCACATCAACATAAACTAGAAATGGATTATAAAGGAGCTGAATGTTCTCTAGATACACATGGAAATGATCAACTTTCTGTTGGTCAGATATCCATTGAAATAAGTAAATCTAGCCCACAATTTTCAGATCTGCAGATCAAGAGAAGCGGTAGTAATTATGAAGAACAAGATTTTTCAGAAAACATCAAATCTCCAAGAAGGACAGCAAGAGGATTATTTTTCTCCTTATGTACCTTACATATCGATGTCAGATGAGAAGGATGAATATTATGAGGTAAAAGGTGATATTGTTTCAAATCTATTTCAAGATCCTATTGCTGATAACTCAATGCAAGAATCTTCATCTCCATCATTAGAAATTGTTCTTGATGTTCCCATATTTGATAAATATAGTGATGAGGAAGAAGACTTTAAGTCTTGGGAAGGATTGTTGACTACTAAAATTGCTTCTAGTCCTACTTTTCAGAAAAAAGATAATTATCAGATTGACACATTAGCAGGTGACAGTTTCAGATCTGTGGCAAATATTATGAGCAGCCCTCATCTTTCAAATTTGCAGACACAGGGAAATTATAACAGACATGAAGACTTGAAAGGTGATGAGCATATTGACCAATCAGTAAGTGAAAGTATTGCATCTGTAGTATATGTTGAGGACAACTCACATTTTCCAGACTTTCAGATAAAGGTAGATTGCAGTAGATATGAAAAAGGTGAGGAGCTGAAAAGTCCGGATCAATAGTCCATCTTATATGTTNAATTGTTCTTGATGTTCCCATATTTGATAAATATAGTGATGAGGAAGAAGACTTTAAGTCTTGGGAAGGATTGTTGACTACTAAAATTGCTTCTAGTCCTACTTTTCAGAAAAAAGATAATTATCAGATTGACACATTAGCAGGTGACAGTTTCAGATCTGTGGCAAATATTATGAGCAGCCCTCATCTTTCAAATTTGCAGACACAGGGAAATTATAACAGACATGAAGACTTGAAAGGTGATGAGCATATTGACCAATCAGTAAGTGAAAGTATTGCATCTGYAGTATATGTTGAGGACAACTCACATTTTCCAGACTTTCAGATAAAGGTAGATTGCAGTAGATATGAAAAAGGTGAGGAGCTGAAAAGTCCGGATCAATAGTCCATCTTATATGTTTCTCCAACAGATCTCGAGCAGCCTGTATTCAATAGTGAGATTAGTCAAGGCAGCCTTCAACATCATTTCAAATTACAAGGGGCCAATAGTTCAAAGAGGTATTCTTTTGTGAATTTGATGACCCTGTTGATAACTATTTGGAATCTATGAACAACAAATGCGTTAACGTATTTTTGTCAGAAGAAGATTATCTTTATCATTTGTTCAAACCTCTTTTTTGCATGATATGGATTCCATTATTTTTCGGGCCAAGATCTAGCATGATGTCAGTAAATCAGTTTCTCACATGGCTTCATTGGAAGCATGACTTCACTTGACAAGAGGTAGTACAGTTGGTTAGTGTAGGAGTAGGCAGAAGAATAAGCTCGTCATACAAGCAGCTATATCTTTTCATTTGTTGAGCTCATAAATAAGCAGGGCAGGTTACAGGCAGGTTACAGGTAGGCTATAGGCAGGCTACAGGCAAGCTACAGGCAGGATGCAGGTTTGCATAGCAACAGTTGCACAGGTCAGATGACTCCATGCCCAATAGATAAGGCAACTAGAACTACTAGGTTCTTGGAGCCTCCCAGGGATGTCTCCATCCCAGTTGGAGCCGTCTGTTAGCGACCAAAATGTAATAAAATTTTGAGAGAATTTTTTATCTTTCTTTATTGTTTTCTTCAATCTTTAGGCCAGTGTCTTAAACTCAAGGTTTCTCATCAAGTGCTTATTGATCACTTTTTCCCATCATCCTTTGACTTTTTCCTCTTGACCTGCAATATGAAAATCCAAATAAATTGTAAAACCTAAGTTTATGTTTTAGGTCTTCACATATATTGTTATATATATATTGTAGGTAGAATGGTGTGTGTACATATATTAGTGAATACCTTAACTTTAGGTTCACATGTATATAAAACGCATCACATCTATCAAGTTATATGTTAATTCCTAACATATAACCTACCTATGCTAAAGTCAAGTTAAACCACAGGTCAAGCTTTATACTAAATCCATGAGTTAAAATTACATTGGCTAAATTCATGTTTGCCATGCAAGAGACTAAGTTGACAACACAGGCCAAGCCAAGTCATGAGTCATAATTTTAAATTACAGAGCTGGAAGGTGTATATATTGAGGCTGCAACAAAATCTGGAATCAAAGTTGGAAAGATTCCTGGAAACACCTCGGGAAATTCTTTATCGTGTGCAGAACATGCAATATATTTATTTCTGGGTCTTCTTCGTGACCAGAAAGGCATCGAGAAAGCAGTCAAAGAGAGGACACTAAATGTTCCTTCTGGAGAAACATTATATGAAAAAACGGTTCTCATTGTTGAATATGGAAATATTGGGAAGGACCTTGCAGTTCGTCTGAAACCTTTTGGAGTTAAAACTCTTGCTACTAAACGGTGTTGAGACTCAAAATATACTGGGGATTTGAGCAAACAAGATGTTGTTAATACTTGGCCAACAGAGACCACATACAATGGAAATATCAAGGATGACCTAATTGATGAGAAAGGTGGAAATTAATGCCTTCATGAATTTGCAAATCGAGCAGATATAGTAGTTACTTGTGCAACATTGACTTCAGAGATAGTTGGAATGATGAATGCAAAGTTTCTATCTTCAATGGAAAAAGGTTGATGTTATACCTTTTGACAAAGTTCCTAATAATATTGGAAGTTATGAAATATGATAAGTTTAAGGCATGAAGCTCGATGCAAATGTTATTTCTCATTTAGCAGTTAGTCGGTGCACTGAGCATGTCGCTATATGCGACAACTGCCATTGAGTATTCAGCGTTGTGACAACATTATTTTTAAGGGTTTTCAGATGACAGAAGAGTTGTTTCATTCACGTTAAGCTACAGGTTCCAAACACATGCAGGGGTATTGCGTTTTTTAAACACACAACCCAGCCAAAGTTCCCAAGCAATAGGATAATATGAAGAAGATGCTCGCAGGATGGCTCTTTCTTACCATAATTCCTCAAACAGCATCAATACCACAACACGAAGAGAGCATCACAATTGCACAAGTCTAGAAATATTGTGAGATGGAGAATCATGGCCAGATCTGAGGATTTTCAGCAGCCTAATCAACATTTCAGCATATAGTTAGTTGTCGAAAGAAAAGCTTTCGGTGGCTAACCTGCAAATTTTCAAGGCAAAGGAGCCACCGAAACCATAGAGATTCATTTTTTTTGAAGACCTGGGGTAGGAATGCATCCAGTAACAACATTTTGACTGTGAGAGCTTCAATGGAGGACAGATCTCTGGTAGTGGCTCAAGAATGACAGGTTGTTGTGAATTTGCAGGGAGATAAATCAAAGGAAAACTGAGTTTTTTTTATAAAACAACAGTTTTGGATATGAAAGGTTTCTTTTTGGCCAAAGACAGAGCTTTCACCAGCGCAAAGGGAAAAATTATAATTAGTTAGCTGGTGAAAAGCAGAACTTTCACCAGCTAACTAGCAGGTCGTAAGGTGAACTAGCCGGTGAAACTACAGAAAGAAATTTTTGGAAATTTAAGATGGAGCCAAGAAATTTTGGAGTGATTAAAGGGTTATAGAAGCATCAAAGGATTAAACACCAAATCAAAAAACAATCAGCATAAAAAATTCATGGAGATTTTGGCACTAAAAAAAGGGTCGACTAAATTTTGATTATGGTTGTTGAAAGATTCCAGCTACAGAAGACATATGTCTTTATCCTCCACGACATATCAGAGTTATTAAAGTGATGAAGACCAGATGTCAAAGATCAACAAAGAAGACAGTTCGAGTCCTAGGAACTAGTCTTTTGATTATTAATCTGTATTTATTTAGTTTTATTTGCTATATTTAGATATACAGATCCAAGTTTTCAGGATCTAAAAATTGATTGTAAAGGCTATAAATGCCTATATTTTTAAGAGATCGAGGTTCAATCCTGGATACATTTTGGCTCATGTACTTAGACTCTTATCTTGATATGAATCAAAGTCTTCTTTTGCTACTAATGTCATATTTGTTCATGTGTTTCATTACTCTGTACTTTGATTCAGTTTAGCTCATCTTTTAAGAATTGTTATCTTCTTATTTAGCTCATGAATTTGAATTAAAGGATCTCTTACTATCTTGTATGACCCTGCATGTTAATGTACTTGGTTATCTAGATTAGTATTCTTCATACCCTAGTCCAATAATTTTATCTGATTATTGATTTCTAAAAGCACTATCTTATTCGAATGCACGATAAATTGTTCTTCTCATCAGCCATTGAGTCATCCCATTGATCCAAGCATACCAAATTTACCATATTCTTGAGTTACCAAGCATCTTTGGCCTACAAACCCAAAAAGTTTCTTGGAGTGGTAACACATCCGATATTCTATAATCTCACTAGTTAGACTGTCTGACAACAGTTTGGCCCAATCGAAAAAACAACCTTCAGTGACTGTATGAGTCAGAGGCACCTAAGGGAGAAAGAAATGTGTGGTGTCCTCCCTCCCATACAATCTACAGGTCATCATTGCTATGTATTTGAATTGTGGTTCCAAAGAAGAGATTGAATAAACTCCATTATCGTCCACCCTGAACTTTGCGGGGTGCGAGACCCAATCCTTGATCAAATCAGACAAGTTTTTTTCGTATTGCTCGCATTCCTTCTACTTAAAAATTTCCAGAAACTCAGCATTGTGTGATAAGTTTGGTGTGGGTGACAATTGGTACATCACTTGAAAATGTTCTGGTCTAAAGGTCCCAACGGTCACCTTCTGCTTGCTGATAATAGTTCTGGTCAGGACATCCACGTGATCTAGTGCACATCAGATCATATGATAGTAGGGACGGAGTCGTGGCCTAGTTGCTACCTTATGCATCTCTGCTTGAACAATGATCTTGTATTTGGTGGCCAATTCGTCCTTCTCATTATCACTGGAATCGTATGAACAATTCACTAATTCGGACTGTAGAACCTCAGAGACGTATGACCAGGTTCTGACAGAATCAATACTTCAGGGTGAAGTATCAGAAACATTATCTCAGCCTTGCCCTGAACTCTCAGCAATTGCCTTCGACGCTTTTCATGGGTCCATGATAGAGGACTCTGACTTAGCTCTCCTATAGTAAAAATATTTATACATATAGATATCATCTTGATGAGAAAATCTTCTCTACACAAAATAGAAATGAGCTTTGAAACACTGAGAGAAAGAGATCTATATCTCGGTCATTTAAAACCTCAACGTCCTTATTAACAGAACGGTCAAATCATTTTTAGAGAAACATTTAGCAATAAAAACCATATCGTTACCTGTCGCTTCACCTTATTTCCAATTAATTCCATAAATTTCGATGGGTCGTGACACAAGTTGGCACAAGAAACATTTAAATTTACCTCATAGACCATGCATATTAATATTTGTATTAAAACGTTGATTAATCTGGTTTAGGTTCTTAAATTGGATTTTCTTTAAACTTTAATCACCCTTTCGGTGTTCACCATATTGGGATATTTCACTCCTACCTTTCGAGTCCTTAAAACCCGAGATCACGATGACGCGATCTAGTTGAGAAAAAACTTAATCCGGATTAAGTGTTTAATTAATCATGTTTAATTAATATTGCGACTTCGTGACTCGGGGCTACGAAGGTCGAGTTTCTTGGAAGAGCGTATGTCAAGTCGCGAAATCCTGACATAGTTTAACTATGGTTAAAACTATTCACCCCTGACACTAACCCGAGTAACTTGTGCAAATGTCTCGCGCTTTCGCCTATCGGAGTTATGACGGTAAGAATTTTGGGGAGGGCGAACACCGAGATGCGAAATCCCAACATCACTTAACTAAGGTTTAAGGAACTTTACTCTCGGCNAGTATATGTTGAGGACAACTCACATTTTCCAGACTTTCAGATAAAGGTAGATTGCAGTAGATATGAAAAAGGTGAGGAGCTGAAAAGTCCGGATCAATAGTCCATCTTATATGTTTCTCCAACAGATCTCGAGCAGCCTGTATTCAATAGTGAGATTAGTCAAGGCAGCCTTCAACATCATTTCAAATTACAAGGGGCCAATAGTTCAAAGAGGTATTCTTTTGTGAATTTGATGACCCTGTTGATAACTATTTGGAATCTATGAACAACAAATGCGTTAACGTATTTTTGTCAGAAGAAGATTATCTTTATCATTTGTTCAAACCTCTTTTTTGCATGATATGGATTCCATTATTTTTCGGGCCAAGATCTAGCATGATGTCAGTAAATCAGTTTCTCACATGGCTTCATTGGAAGCATGACTTCACTTGACAAGAGGTAGTACAGTTGGTTAGTGTAGGAGTAGGCAGAAGAATAAGCTCGTCATACAAGCAGCTATATCTTTTCATTTGTTGAGCTCATAAATAAGCAGGGCAGGTTACAGGCAGGTTACAGGTAGGCTATAGGCAGGCTACAGGCAAGCTACAGGCAGGATGCAGGTTTGCATAGCAACAGTTGCACAGGTCAGATGACTCCATGCCCAATAGATAAGGCAACTAGAACTACTAGGTTCTTGGAGCCTCCCAGGGATGTCTCCATCCCAGTTGGAGCCGTCTGTTAGCGACCAAAATGTAATAAAATTTTGAGAGAATTTTTTATCTTTCTTTATTGTTTTCTTCAATCTTTAGGCCAGTGTCTTAAACTCAAGGTTTCTCATCAAGTGCTTATTGATCACTTTTTCCCATCATCCTTTGACTTTTTCCTCTTGACCTGCAATATGAAAATCCAAATAAATTGTAAAACCTAAGTTTATGTTTTAGGTCTTCACATATATTGTTATATATATATTGTAGGTAGAATGGTGTGTGTACATATATTAGTGAATACCTTAACTTTAGGTTCACATGTATATAAAACGCATCACATCTATCAAGTTATATGTTAATTCCTAACATATAACCTACCTATGCTAAAGTCAAGTTAAACCACAGGTCAAGCTTTATACTAAATCCATGAGTTAAAATTACATTGGCTAAATTCATGTTTGCCATGCAAGAGACTAAGTTGACAACACAGGCCAAGCCAAGTCATGAGTCATAATTTTAAATTACAGAGCTGGAAGGTGTATATATTGAGGCTGCAACAAAATCTGGAATCAAAGTTGGAAAGATTCCTGGAAACACCTCGGGAAATTCTTTATCGTGTGCAGAACATGCAATATATTTATTTCTGGGTCTTCTTCGTGACCAGAAAGGCATCGAGAAAGCAGTCAAAGAGAGGACACTAAATGTTCCTTCTGGAGAAACATTATATGAAAAAACGGTTCTCATTGTTGAATATGGAAATATTGGGAAGGACCTTGCAGTTCGTCTGAAACCTTTTGGAGTTAAAACTCTTGCTACTAAACGGTGTTGAGACTCAAAATATACTGGGGATTTGAGCAAACAAGATGTTGTTAATACTTGGCCAACAGAGACCACATACAATGGAAATATCAAGGATGACCTAATTGATGAGAAAGGTGGAAATTAATGCCTTCATGAATTTGCAAATCGAGCAGATATAGTAGTTACTTGTGCAACATTGACTTCAGAGATAGTTGGAATGATGAATGCAAAGTTTCTATCTTCAATGGAAAAAGGTTGATGTTATACCTTTTGACAAAGTTCCTAATAATATTGGAAGTTATGAAATATGATAAGTTTAAGGCATGAAGCTCGATGCAAATGTTATTTCTCATTTAGCAGTTAGTCGGTGCACTGAGCATGTCGCTATATGCGACAACTGCCATTGAGTATTCAGCGTTGTGACAACATTATTTTTAAGGGTTTTCAGATGACAGAAGAGTTGTTTCATTCACGTTAAGATACAGGTTCCAAACACATGCAGGGGTATTGCGTTTTTTAAACACACAACCCAGCCAGAGTTCCCAAGCAATAGGATAATATGAAGAAGATGCTCGCAGGATGGCTCTTTCTTACCATAATTCCTCAAACAGCATCAATACCACAGCACGAAGAGAGCATCACAATTGCACAAGTCTAGAAATATTGTGAGATGGAGAATCATGGCCAGATCTGAGGATTTTCAGTAGCCTAATCAACATTTCAGCATATAGTTAGTTGTCGAAAGAAAAGCTTTCGGTGGCTAACCTGCAAATTTTCAAGGCAAAGGAGCCACCGAAACCATAGATATTCATTTTTTTTGAAGACCTGGGGTAGGAATGCATCCAGTAACAACATTTTGACTGTGAGAGCTTCAATGGAGGACAGATCTCTGGTAGTGGCTCAAGAATGACAGGTTGTTGTGAATTTGCAGGGAGATAAATCAAAGGAAAACTGAGTTTTTTTTATAAAACAACAGTTTTGGATATGAAAGGTTTCTTTTTGGCCAAAGACAGAGCTTTCACCAGCGCAAAGGGAAAAATTATAATTAGTTAGCTGGTGAAAAGCAGAACTTTCACCAGCTAACTAGCAGGTCGTAAGGTGAACTAGCCGGTGAAACTACAGAAAGAAATTTTTGGAAATTTAAGATGGAGCCAAGAAATTTTGGAGTGATTAAAGGGTTATAGAAGCATCAAAGGATTAAACACCAAATCAAAAAACAATCAGCATAAAAAATTCATGGAGATTTTGGCACTAAAAAAAGGGTCGACTAAATTTTGATTATGGTTGTTGAAAGATTCCAGCTACAGAAGACATATGTCTTTATCCTCCACGACATATCAGAGTTATTAAAGTGATGAAGACCAGATGTCAAAGATCAACAAAGAAGACAGTTCGAGTCCTAGGAACTAGTCTTTTGATTATTAATCTGTATTTATTTAGTTTTATTTGCTATATTTAGATATACAGATCCAAGTTTTCAGGATCTAAAAATTGATTGTAAAGGCTATAAATGCCTATATTTTTAAGAGATCGAGGTTCAATCCTGGATACATTTTGGCTCATGTACTTAGACTCTTATCTTGATATGAATCAAAGTCTTCTTTTGCTACTAATGTCATATTTGTTCATGTGTTTCATTACTCTGTACTTTGATTCAGTTTAGCTCATCTTTTAAGAATTGTTATCTTCTTATTTAGCTCATGAATTTGAATTAAAGGATCTCTTACTATCTTGTATGACCCTGCATGTTAATGTACTTGGTTATCTAGATTAGTATTCTTCATACCCTAGTCCAATAATTTTATCTGATTATTGATTTCTAAAAGCACTATCTTATTCGAATGCACGATAAATTGTTCTTCTCATCAGCCATTGAGTCATCCCATTGATCCAAGCATACCAAATTTACCATATTCTTGAGTTACCAAGCATCTTTGGCCTACAAACCCAAAAAGTTTCTTGGAGTGGTAACACATCCGATATTCTATAATCTCACTAGTTAGACTGTCTGACAACAGTTTGGCCCAATCGAAAAAACAACCTTCAGTGACTGTATGAGTCAGAGGCACCTAAGGGAGAAAGAAATGTGTGGTGTCCTCCCTCCCATACAATCTACAGGTCATCATTGCTATGTATTTGAATTGTGGTTCCAAAGAAGAGATTGAATAAACTCCATTATCGTCCACCCTGAACTTTGCGGGGTGCGAGACCCAATCCTTGATCAAATCAGACAAGTTTTTTTCGTATTGCTCGCATTCCTTCTACTTAAAAATTTCCAGAAACTCAGCATTGTGTGATAAGTTTGGTGTGGGTGACAATTGGTACATCACTTGAAAATGTTCTGGTCTAAAGGTCCCAACGGTCACCTTCTGCTTGCTGATAATAGTTCTGGTCAGGACATCCACGTGATCTAGTGCACATCAGATCATATGATAGTAGGGACGGAGTCGTGGCCTAGTTGCTACCTTATGCATCTCTGCTTGAACAATGATCTTGTATTTGGTGGCCAATTCGTCCTTCTCATTATCACTGGAATCGTATGAACAATTCACTAATTCGGACTGTAGAACCTCAGAGACGTATGACCAGGTTCTGACAGAATCAATACTTCAGGGTGAAGTATCAGAAACATTATCTCAGCCTTGCCCTGAACTCTCAGCAATTGCCTTCGACGCTTTTCATGGGTCCATGATAGAGGACTCTGACTTAGCTCTCCTATAGTAAAAATATTTATACATATAGATATCATCTTGATGAGAAAATCTTCTCTACACAAAATAGAAATGAGCTTTGAAACACTGAGAGAAAGAGATCTATATCTCGGTCATTTAAAACCTCAACGTCCTTATTAACAGAACGGTCAAATCATTTTTAGAGAAACATTTAGCAATAAAAACCATATCGTTACCTGTCGCTTCACCTTATTTCCAATTAATTCCATAAATTTCGATGGGTCGTGACACAAGTTGGCACAAGAAACATTTAAATTTACCTCATAGACCATGCATATTAATATTTGTATTAAAACGTTGATTAATCTGGTTTAGGTTCTTAAATTGGATTTTCTTTAAACTTTAATCACCCTTTCGGTGTTCACCATATTGGGATATTTCACTCCTACCTTTCGAGTCCTTAAAACCCGAGATCACGATGACGCGATCTAGTTGAGAAAAAACTTAATCCGGATTAAGTGTTTAATTAATCATGTTTAATTAATATTGCGACTTCGTGACTCGGGGCTACGAAGGTCGAGTTTCTTGGAAGAGCGTATGTCAAGTCGCGAAATCCTGACATAGTTTAACTATGGTTAAAACTATTCACCCCTGACACTAACCCGAGTAACTTGTGCAAATGTCTCGCGCTTTCGCCTATCGGAGTTATGACGGTAAGAATTTTGGGGAGGGCGAACACCGAGATGCGAAATCCCAACATCACTTAACTAAGGTTTAAGGAACTTTACTCTCGGCACTAACCTGGGTAACCTTTCAAGGTCGTTTCATGACTTCGCGTATTGGGGCTTGGAAACGTTATGACTTGTAACTCCCGAAACGCGATATCCCGAGGCAAAGAAAAGTGAAAAATCTCGCTCAACGATTAAAAGGTAATGGCCTAGGAGTACAATGGCCATCACCACTCTTCATATCAAGACTAGTGAGATTTTCAGTGGGTAAAGGTCATGAAGTAAAAGACAACTTAAAGGCCAACCTTTGATTTTAAGAATTACATTTAAACTAGTTGAAAAAGGTGGCTCCAACAACAGGCTTGTTGACAATGGAAGCATTACATTTTGGGGAAGGAAACGATCATCCACACAGACCACCGACCCCTGCAGTTCATTCAGAGACAAGGGAAGTTGCAGAACGATTTCCATTAGGAGTGGTCCACATATCAGCAATAGTTTCATTTGAACATCAAGTACAAGAAGGGTAGCACCAATAATGTTTCATACTGCCTCAACCGACCACCAATCATGGTGATAACCACCATGCTCAACTCTTGTGGGCACGAGACTTCTGATTGGCCTCTTTTCTACACGAGTGATCTAGATTTCAGCCACACATACAAGACACTCTTGGAGGGTAACCGAGTTCCAAATTTTCACCTCCAGGATGCACTACTATGTCGCCTGGGACACCTTTGTGTTCCTTTGAGCGAGCGTGCCAAAATGATTTGGGAAGCGCACTATAGTAGGGTCAATGGACATTTTGGGGTCGAGAAAATAGTGGTAGTGTTGCAAAAGTATTTCTATTGGCCAAACCTTCGATAGGATGTCGGGAAGTACATCAATCATTGCCAAATCGACCATCAAGAATAAATGCTTCTATACTTCGTTGCCTACCCCCAGTCGACCTTGGGAATCCATATCCATGGATTACATGTCCAACCTTCCTTCTACTAAGCATGGAAACGACTGTGTTTTCATGGTCTTCGACAGATTCTCGAAGATGGCCATTATGGCGGCCTGCAAGAAGAATATCACAACATAAGCCACTACTAAACTATTCTTTGAATGAGTGTTGGTAGAATTTGGGATCCCACAATATATCATCTCAAATTGGGACAGCGGGTTCCTCAGTACATTTTGGTCCAGCCTCTGGTCAATGTTGGACACCAAGCTCACCAAGTCCACAACTTTCCATCCCAAAACTAATGGCTAGACAAAGGTCGTCAACAGGATGATCGTTCACATTTTGCGCATGTAAAACTCAAAGCATCCACACACATGGGATGAGAGCCTCCCTTATGTACAACATAGTTATAATCGGGCCCTCCATAGCTCAACCGACTAGAGCCCCTTTCAAGTGGGCTTGGGATTCCAGCCACTATGTCCCATTGACGTAGCCATACCATTTGCAGCTACTCAGGATAATTCGTCTCATGTCCAGTCTGAAGTTGCCAAGGAAAATAGCTTCATTGAGCGCATTCAGCACATTCTCCAATAGTTTCATCACATATTCGATAGATACAATTCTAAGTACAAGCAACATCATGATCAACATCGAGTGCAGCACAACTTCCAGGTGGGCAACAACATGTGGCTACATTTGCAGAAGGATCACGTCGTTGGACCCCACTACAAGATTTACCCACTCCGATATGGGTCATACACCATCACCAAGGATGTAGGGGATAATTCCTTCGAGCTTAGTATCCCACCATTCTGTGGTCTGCACCCAGTGTTCAATGTGGACCGCCTTCAACCTTACTTTCCACCTCTATTAGACACATCCGACATGGCAGAACAACTCACACCAACAAATTTAAACCCAGACTGCATGGAACAAGCCACAACTGATCGGATTATGAACACACAGATCAAGAACACCCACCACCAGAGGCTCCAACTATATCGAGTTGTCAAAGCAAACAACTCTTTCACCAGGGCAAGTGGTTCACTAGGGACCAAGTTCAGAAGAAGTTTCCTCATCTCATGGAGGAACTCAACGCAATGGGGACCATTGCTTCCCAAGGGGGGAGGAATGATCCAAGTGGATATTGGTGGCCACTCACCTATTCCACTTGGACCCCCACCATTGTTTCTTTCAATTTTCTTTAATTGTCGCACAACTTACTATTTTTAGCTGTTTTTTGGGTCCTGAACTTTCAGAGCCATTTTGAGGCCCCAAACAACGTTTTTTGGGCATCAATCGGTCGACGAATATTGGTCTATTCCAGACCATGATATTTGTTGTAAATAGTTGTATTCCTCGGATAGATATTTCTAACGATGTATCATATGCGTCAAACAAAGATAGTATTCCAAAGTTATGACCCCGAGAAATTGATGTACCAATTTATCTTGACGAGGCCCATATTCTGGCGCCATCTCCTAGGGTTAGGTTTGTGGATGTTTAGGGTTTCCATTGTTTCTCAATAAATTATAGGCCTTCGAGCCTCATTGTAACACAAATTTTAGAGGCATGTAGCCTCCACATCTCTTCTCAGAGATAAGCTACCGGTGCCCTAGCTAATTTATTTCTATTATGTCTGTAAACAAATTTCAGTTCTTTGATATTAATGAAATGATGTGATATTTCCGCTGCATCTTTGTATTCATGGTTATTTGTTTATTTTGTTGCGTTCCTGCATGAATTTGGATCATATTAAATGTAACATTTATGCATACTTATATATAATACAAGATAAGGTTTTCACTAAAATGGCAGTTACAAAGTTGGTATGAGTGACAACAAAATCCCTATGAATCATGGAAATAGTCAACTTTTTCTAAATTAATTAATGAAGATGGCACTAACTTCGTCAACTTTTGATCACCTTGAATGGTGAACAGGTTGAGCGTATTAATAATAAGACTATGTTCACTGGGTTAGAGAATCTAGACCTATGAAACATTATTGAATTCTCATTAATCTGCTAAAAGTGGCATGTGAAATCAATGATGCATTGAATATTAGGTGCATGTAGTGGTTGTACTGGCCATCCCAATTGGGAATGACAAGATTGTGAATATGAAACTTACTTGTGGGCATGTTCTTCTTTTAATAAATGAATCTAGAAAAGGTTATGGAAAAATTATTATCCATATTAAAAATATTCATATTCAAGATTTGTGTCTTTGACAAAATTTAAAATTAGACATTGATGAATATTGAAATTAGACAAGTTAGTTTTTATTGAATCAAGAAAATCATCAAGGACTCAAAAAATCATCAAGGACTCTACTCTTAGTGTTAAGCTTACAAATTCTTAAATTATGGTGGGAAGTTAGTATTTGAATACAACAACAAACTTTAAGAAACACAAGCTTATTGATAGTTACAAATTTTTTAGTCACAATCTTAGCTTAGATGGTCAAATGATTCTTTTTCTTTTGAATATTCCTTTAATAATGCTTTGTGTAAGTTTATTACCATGACTCCAAAAACTAATACTAATATTTTCAAGGTCATATATGTGTTTATGACAATTGAAGAAAAAAATTTCCTTGATATATTATGCCATATTATGTTGAACAAGTTGATCAAAAGGGAAAGCTAATAAACCTCAAAGGTGGAATATTCCTTCTATGACAAGAACAATGTCTAGGAAAAAAAGAATTTTCTAGCGTTGTAATTACAATCCCAACTATTGAATATAGCCCTAAAATGTAGATAGTTTTGATCAATAACTTCTTTGGGGATTTGAAGAGGCCATATATATTTGTTATCTTAGATTTAGAGAATGAATTAATCCCAATCATCAATAGCAATATTATTAATTTGATAACGACACTTGAAATTTACCGCCTCAGACTTGCACCATCATATATCACCAGCATCAGACCAACATCCATTACACCATCCTGGCCCCAGAGGACAACATGTCTTGCTTCATGAGCTAATAAGACTAGTTTCATGGTAAGTGTCACTTTAATAATTGAAGCATTTGAATATGTTGCAAATAATATTTTCTTGATTACAGAGCATTTGCTTGAAAATTATACCTTTTTCCTTATTTAACCTTCGCGGGTGTCATTACATCCTAGTAAGTTCGTTACCCTTGGGAATGGGGTGCTACTAGGCTTCCTTGAAGAGTCATCGTACCATTCCCGATCATACTTATGATTTTCCATAATTCTTCCTTTCGTCTCCTCATCTTTTGGGTTTTCGGGTGCACTGACCCAAGAAGGGATTATACCTCATTTCATGGGAAGAAGGGGCTAAAGGCCTAGAGGGGAATGTAGCCGGAAAATGATAAAATCAATCATAAACCTTCCACATGCTTGCACCAAGATATCGAGAACAATAAAATGCTTCTCAAGAAAATATGAGGGACCCGTAAAATAAATAACTAATTAATCAATCACGCCAACCAAGGTAGAGCATATGTCGGATATGAATTTCTTTTTAGTGCCCCTTATTGTATTCAAATTGGACAAGCATGATGGCCAAGGTAGAGCATATGTGGGCTATGCATTTCCTTTTTAGTTCCCCTTATTGTCTTCAACTTGGAAACACTCTAATAAATTAATTGCAAATGGGCTTGGAAAAATGTTGCATCGAAGACGAAGGGAAACACACCCTCTACAAAGTCACCCATAAATGAAACAATACGAACCCTTGTATGTAATGAACCCCATGCCCAAAATTTTTACCCCACTCCACCTCATGATCACACATGACTTTGATATGTTTCCCTTGGGAAACAACTTTGACTTGGGGATTGACTAACCTAATAGGATTCCTTTACACCCCTCCCACACCTAAATTTGACAAATTGTGTAAGGTCTTTGAGCATTTATTTAGTTTGAAAAGGGGGGTTTGATGCAGATGTTTGGGTGGTTCCATTATTATATATGGCTTACTTAGCATGACTCTTGTGACTTATGGACCCTTAGAAGGAACATTTTTTTTTCTTTGCATGACCTTTCCTAGTGGACAAGTATTCATGAGGAGATGACTGCATTCGAACCTTCATGGGGGCTTTGGAGCCCAAGGATGTATGTAGAAACCCCACGTATGGGGAAGAATTTTGGTCACCATGTGAACATTGAATAAGGAGGTTGTTGCCTTTGGGGGTACTCTTGCGTGCCTAGGAGACGAACTCCCACCTCCTCCCACTTGGACGCTAGCCTTTGGACGCCTATACGCCATCTATTTGGCCCATGAAGTCACCTAGGGCTTGATGCTTTGATGGAGGGGGGTTTGATATGGATAGATGGAATGCGTGGGAATGATATATGGCCTTTGAAGTCCAAGCATGACACTTTTCTATCCCAATGTTTCACTTTTGGAGCTCAACATCACCCCAAAAGGGCATGACATCACCCTTTGTAATGTTCCCCTTTGTTACGACTTCAAGCAAAACAACAGTGCAATTTTTTTTTTGACAATAATAGGAGAACTACGATGATTACAACTAGACGACATAGCTGACGGCGAGCACCACGCCCGTAGAATAGGCAACAACAATTGAGACTCCACACACAGGCATAAGGGTGACTGGGAAAAACATGCATGGAATAACATGGAGGATCGGCTACCCCTCTGACACAACATGACCACGCCTATAAGATGAGGGAAAACCTCCCCATCCCTACGCAACGGCCTAGACGAGAAAGACGAGAACCTCAAGGCGTACCTACCTAACGCCTGAAGGCGTTCAACCAGGCACCAAGCAACTTGCAACACTCGACAAACTCACACCGAATGCATCAACTCCGACCAAGGTCTCGTTCGTCGTTATCCCACAGGGCACACCATGATACCTGCATTAAGAATCATGTCATTCCTAGGTGATAGACGCGTCAATAACCTTGGTGCAAACATAATATATCTAGGCCAAGGACTCTAGGAAACTCTGACGCACTAGGAACCGAATAGTGACTGGGAGACTATACCTACCTCCACACAAAAGGTTGACGAGACACAAGAGGATGAAGACAAGGGGTGACGCCAACCCACATGGCATTGTCCCCTACCCCACCAATCACACAGGCTAACCGGTCCATGATTACATTCTAACTTAACATGGGTTCCATTCTAACGGGGCACATCAAGTTGAAAATTGTTTCGGCATAGATTATCCATCTAATTTTAGCAAGTCTAAATTATAAATCGGTCTTTAACTCAACATCAGATTAAAATTAGATACAATCCAATTGACCATTCTACATTATACCTTAGTCATTAATTTCAATCAATAACATCAATTACGAATCAGTTCGACAATTCTGCATCACAACTTAATCATCAAATTCGATATAATAACATCGACTACGAAACAATTCGACAATTATGCATCACAATTCCATCATTAACCACAATTTAATTTAGCAATTTTAACCTCTCCTTAGGTAAATACTTACTAAACTATTTAATCATTAATCATAGTCTAAATGGGCAATTCGATATTAATCCAAATCTCCATCCAACTAGCCACCAACTTAATTAACAACATTAACAATTTTATGGTAGAATGATACCATTATAACACTGATGATCAAACAATCTCGACACATGGTCTATCTATATTGACCAAACCAACAATACCACCTGTCTTATTAATAATGAGAAGGAAACTGCTAACTATTATCTTTGTTGTATCAAATTAACAAGGCAATTAGCATAGTTGTTACCTAACCATTAATATAGAAAATGACAAGCAGTTGACATAACTGTTAACAAATAATTAATAGCGAAATCACAAGGCCATTCTCATGACTGCTATCATAATGAGTAAGATAGCAATGACAATGTGATTAACGCTTTAATTAACATAACCATTAGTAAAGCAATGGCAAGGAAATTAAGGTAACAGTAACAATCAATATAATGCTGACAAGGCAATTAATAAAACTGTAGCAAGACAATTAATATATCATTAACAGTATTCAAGGCGATTTTCAAGGCAACAAAATAGTTGTACCACATCTCAGCAACACGCAGTACACAGTCGTGGCAACTAGTGCGAAATCCCAGCAATGCATTCCAATTTAGATGGCAAGACGTGGTCAATCGGCGACAAAACATAGACACCAGCTAAGGGAAAATCGTTGTCATAGTTTGAAGGCCAATTCGTGGTCATTTATTGCAATTTCAGTCACATTATCAAGGGAAAATCGTGGTCAATTGAGGCAACGACAGAGTCACCCATTTTAACAGCAATTCGAGGGTGTGCAACAGCAAATTCAGTCAAGCTTTTTAGCATCAATTTGTGGGCGTTTACAGCAACTATGTCATTCATTTTAAATAGTAAAAATTCATGTGCAATCAATCGGCAAAACGGTCAACATTTCGAAGGGAAAAAATGTGGGTAATTTAACAACAATCTCTTCACATTTTAAAGGCAAAATTCGTGGGCATTTAAACAACAATCTATGTCCATCTTTAAAGGCAAAAACATGGGTAATTTAACAACAACACAGTCAACTTCTTATTTTCAAAAACGTGGTCATTTCGGCAAGTAAAGTTGTGATTTAAATGGGTGAAATCGTGGGTGATTTCTACAGCAACACAGTCAACACTTTTAGATCACAAAATCGTGGTGCAAAACGCAACCGAAGGAAATTACCTATTTTCTGTCATTAAATGATAAACAAAACATTGTACCATCACACCAGAAGGGGATTTCATTTTTCCTGTCATTAAATAACAAGAAATTCATTGTGCCATCACACCAGAGGGGAATTACGTTTTTCCTGTCATTAAATAACCAACAATTTGTTGTACCATCACACCAGAAGGGGATTTTGTTTTTCATTTCCAGGATACAAATATAATGCAAACATGAATAACACAAAAACGTTTTTCCATTTCTCGGATACCAGATATAAAAATGAAGACAAGGAATCAAATTTTTTTTTTGTTGCCAGAATACCAATACAACACAAACATGAATAAGCAAATACAAACGTTTTTCCATTCTAGGAGACCAATACAGAAATGCAGACATGAAATAAATTCGTTTTTCCATTTCCTGAATACCAGATATAAAAATGCAGACATGGAATCAAATCGTTTTTCCGTTTTCCATAATACCAATACAACACAGACATGAATAAGCAAATAAAAACGTTTTTCCATTCCAGGAGACCAATACATAAATGTAGACATGAAATAAATTCGTTTCTCCATTTCCAGAATACGAAATAAAAAAAAATGCAGACATGAAACCATTGCGTTTTTTTTTCATTGCCAAAATACCCAAAAAAATTTAAACATGGAATCAATTCGTGCTTCCAATGCTATAACCCCAATACAGCACAGACAATAGTAAGAGAATGCGGGGATCTAATGAGAAAGGTCCTGGAATGATTACAGGGGTTCTATCGGTCAAGGCTTAGAGAAAAAAACCAAAACACAAGATAATCCACACGCAGAGGTCGTTTCCAGATGGTAGAATCAACAATCAGCTAGGGACAATTATCAAGGGTAGTCGGCTAACAGGTTCGTCCTTCGCTCATCATCCTCGCACAAAAAAGCAGGGCGTTGAGATCCATAGGTCTTTTAATGCTAAGGTGACGACCGTAGATCAGGCTCTTGGCTGACTACTCAGGCAAGGACTGGTGAGCTAGGGATGAAGGCTAAACAACCACGAAGGTCACAATCAACACAACAAGGTGGTCAAGACATGCGGGAAAACGAAGGCCATGGGAGTCAACAACCATCGAGCTAGGCTAAGGAAAGTTTCAGTCACCAATTTAAAAAAAACATCATTTTACTTTTCCATTAAATAAGCAGAGCCAAGCATAAGTCCTAATACATTCTACCATACAAAAATGAAGAGAGCGTACCGTTTCCTGATCTCCCGCTCCGAATGATGTCCCGCGCGCTCCATGCAACTCCCGCTCGACGACCATCGAGACTTCACCGGTACCTCCCAGCCAATGCTAGGGGTACTCTTCTTCCCCCTTATCCCCCCAAGCCGCAAAGGGGCCACACACTCACTATCCAGAGATTTCGACTAGCTCCCAGCTCGCCTCGCAAGGCCGAGATACCACTCCTCACCGAGCTGGGTATCCCAACTCCCACAAGTTAAGTCAGTCAAGTAGATATTTCTGCAGCGTAACGTTACACAAATAGAAGAA
>JZKD02S1909720.1:56098-74220 GCA_000966675.3 Picea glauca
ATCAATTTTTAGTCATCTATATCATTTACAGTTTTTCCTCTGTATCGGCTATTAGCAGGTACAAGACCTGTGAACCCTTTAGATTGTCATATTTTATGCTTCGTCAGATTTCTTCTTATCTTATTTTCTCCCTCTATTTATAGGGTGAGATTCTCCCTTGATAGGAGCCTTGCGTTATAGACAACTTAATGTTTTTCTCACATTTCACACACCATCTATTTAAAATATACTTAGTAATGGGAAAAGGCCTTTGGTTTTCACTTTATCTTTAAATATTGGATTCAAAAGTTCTCTTTTATAAGATCAAATTGATACAGCATCAAAAACCTCAAACTCTTCTTAAATTTTCTTGTTCCTCTATGACTGTCCCCGTTGTAAGACAACCTAATATTGAACTCAGCTTATCAGACCAAACCCATATCACTTTAAACCTTTTCGATACCATACTTAAAACAACCACCACCCGGGTAGAACTTGAGCGTTCATGGGCCGCGATTGAACGAGATATAAACATTCAGGAGCAGTTGGAAGTGAGACAACGACAACCTGGAAATCAACCTTAGCTTCCTTTCCCGAAGTTTGACTTTTCTCTTTTTTTATCCTTTACTCACTTTTGGATGCCTAGACATTGTACTTTCTAAGCCTTAAGTACAGACTCTGGAACAACATCTTTTTGGCATCGTTGCCAGGGAAAAAGTTACGAAACCTTTTCCCTGGGAAGAACGACAGTTTTTGCAAGTTTCACCCTTTGATATTGAACAAAGAGTGAACACCTTATAAAGGCTTGTATTATCTTTCACTTGGTGACTCCACATTTAAATAAGATGGCATCCTGTTGAAGGAATACCAAACAAAACCCGAAGGGTAAACAGACCACGCCCGTTTCCGATCCCAAAAAAATAATGAAAACTAGAGGTTCCCTTAAGCCAACCACTGCAGTCTACCAGCTTAAGCGCCCACAACTCAATACCAAGAGTTCCTTTGAACCTTCAACTTTGTATAATCCCCTCCCTGAAACCATCAACCCAACTCTAACTCTCTTTGAGGTTAAAAGTGAAATACGTCAGACAACCTCTGGCGTACACAAAGGTAAAAACCCCGCAGTGAATTTATCAGAGATCTATATCCCACCGACTCTTCAGTTAGACTTCCCGACCTCAAAAAGTCTCGAAGAATATACCATATACTCAAATTATACACCCACGGGTTCCCCTGATTACATCTCTTGCAAATCTGAGGAGCCAAGTCCTCGCATCTCTTTTCACCCGTCTTCGCTTTTCTCATCTCTCAAAGAAGCTAGAAATTTGTTTTTAGTCTTCCAGAACCCTCTATATAACACACCTTTTCCCTACCAGGTAGCACCAATGGTAGCTTCCGGAGGAGGAGGTCAAGTGGCTCTAGGAGGAGGAGTGGGGGGCCAAGGGCCTCCCCCACCTCCCAGGGTTTTCGCTAAAGTAGTTGTGAGATATGCTCCTTTGGTCCTACCCGTCCCTCTCCACGACCTTCCTGAAAATTACATAAAAAACTTACCTAAATTTATAGGGGAAGGGGACTTGACCACTGCCAAACATATAAACTTCTTTGATCAGTTTGCCGATATCCTAGGCCTCAAACATGAAGACGTATATTCGAGGATTTTTGTTCAGACTTTCGAAGGACATGTACGAACCTGGTTTCGAAGTCTACCCGCAGGATCAATATTATCCTATGATGCCTTGGAAGACGCTTTCCTTAGACAATGGGGCGAAAGGAAAGACCATTTATATTATTTGACAGAGTTCGTCTCTTTAAATAAAAAGAATTCGGAAACCGTTATGGAATTCATTCAAAGATTTAACAAATTATATAATAAGATCCCGGTTGAAGTTTCACCATCCCAACCTGCAGCCAAGGTAACCTTTGCAGGAGCTTTCGAACCCGATTTCTCACTTATTTTGAGAGAAAGGAGGGGGGCTACCCTAACCCGAATGAAATATGATGCCGTATAAATTGAATCTAATATGATGGCTTCTGGAAAATTGAAAACCAAGGTAGAAATGGGAAACTGAGAAAACAAATGTTTTAGGGAACAAGCAAGACCCTCAGGGTCAAATAGATCCACAGACGACAAAATGGATGACATTGCTAGGATAATTAAGGAGTTATCGAATAAGATTTCCAGAATGGAGCTAGATCAATCTAAAGCCGATCCTTTCGTTAAGAGGGAATTTAGAAGAAATCCCAATCCTCAAAATCAACAAAGGCAGATTAAAAATGAAGACCAGAAAATTCAAACCCCTTTAAAAAACGAAAATTTTATAGGAGGAAATGACCTGCAAGATTTCAAATATTTGGATGAAGATGTGACAAATTTGGGTGACGACTGTATACAGCCTTACTTAAATAAATAATATTACGAGAAGTCCTTGAACAATCAACAACCGTCAAATAAAGATGAGGACATAAACAACACCAATTTCACTGTATGTAAAGAAACGACTGATTCTATAATGGTTGAAGTCCAACCAAGGTATAACCTGAGGTATAAAAACAAACCTGTGTTGACTCTTCAACCCAAGAAAATTCTCCCTAGGGGTGAAGTATACGAGCCCGCCTCGAAAGAGACCGATAGATCTAATAGAAAAATGAAAGGGGAAGACTCGCTAAATCCCAAAGTAAAGGAGGTTGAGACCCAAACAAAGGAAACCAAGACAACTGAAACACATATACTGGTAGATAAACTCATAGGTGATAAATCATCACAAACAAATAAATTAGAAAATAAGGAGTCTGGGGCTCCAACCAAAGAAACGGACAAAGGTGGTGGAGGGTTCAACCTCAAAAATGAGATAAATAAGATAAAAATACCAATCCCTCTGGTGGAATTAGCGAATAATCTTGTATATCGAAAGAAAATGACCAAAGCGATAGGTTTTTCGGATCTAGAAAGTCACTCTGACGTGATAAACCTGGAAGATGATAATCCCAATATCACTTTTGGTCCACATTTCGAGGGTGCCAGAGACACTGTCGCTCGCTTCTATATCACCTTGAATGTGCATGATCGACTGCTACATAACTGCATGTTAGACTTCGGGGCCTCACATAATGTGATGCCCAAAACTATTATGGATAGAATATGCCTCGAGATCACCAGGCCTTATGGGGATCTCTACTCTTTCGATTGCAAAAGAGTTAAGTGTCTGGGTATGATAAAAGATTTGGTAGTCACTCTTGCACAAGTCCGAGTGAAAATCGTCCTGATGGATGTAGTTATTGCTAATATACCCCCGAAGTATGGCTTACTGCTATCTAGGTCGTGGGGAGCCAAACTTGGTGGGTCTCTTCAACTAGACATGACATACACCACAATTCCTGTGTTTGGTGGACAACTTACTTGGTTATATAGGGAAACGAGGCTAGCCTACACAGTGAGCGACCCTCATAATCCTAACAATTTTCCTGTTTATATTGTTGATCAAGATCTAGGAAATTGTATTCTGTCTTTTGATGATGATGTAAATAGCTATGCAGAAGAGAATTGCTTAGAAAATAATAAATCAGGAGAGACATATGAAAATATGTATAGTACTGGGATTTGGAAAATGTTTTTTGACGGTGCCCTGTCATGTGAAGGAGCGGGTGCAGGAGTACTTTTTGTGGCATCTAAAAACGATTTTGTTATCCCTTTCTCTTACAGGCTTCAGTGGGACATAGATTACACCAATAACGTCTGTGAGTATGAAGCCTTAGTCTTAGGGTTGGAAGCTGCTAGGAAGTTGAACATAAAGAACCTGGAAGTTTACGGAGATGCAGAGTTGATAGTGAAGAAAATAAATCGGGACTACCAGGCCAAGCACCCAAGATTTAGATCTTACAGAAATTTCACTTGGGACCTTATGGAAAATTTCTTTTCATCAGTAAAGGTACATTTCATCCCCCGGGCCGAAAACCAACAAGCCGATTCACTAGCCAAAGAGGCCTCAACTTTCGTACCTCCCACTGCTTTCAAATTAAAGTACACATAGAGATAAGGCACACACCATCCATACTGAACAATATACAACACTGGTAGGTTTTCGAGGATGACGAACAAATCATAAAGTTCTTGGAAATGGTAGGTGATTTCTCCGAAACTCACATTGACCAGGAGGACCAAAATGATCATACCTGGATTATGAAAGAGAGAGAGGAGCCTCAGGAGTTCTGAGAAAAAATTGCTAACCATCGCATGTTGGTTTTAAAAAATAATCAGATTCCAAAGGGACTAATCCCACTGGAGAGACTTTTTGATCAGAATGACATGCCCTTAAAATCCACTCTGCAACCCCAACCAGAAGAGGTTGAGGACTGTGACGTAGGGACCAAATAGGAGCCTAGGATGGTAAAAATATCAAAGTACCTTCCTCCTGAGGCAAAAAGAAAGTATAAAGACTTACTCGCACGGTATAAAGACGTTTTTGCTTGGTCTTATGAAGAACTAAGAACCTACAACACCACTATGATCGAACACAAGATACCTCTGAAGCCTGGTGTCAAACCATTAGACAAAAACTTAGACAAATCAACCCTATCTTATTGCCCGTAGTCGAAAGGGAAGTTAAAAATCTCTTATATGCGAAAATAATAGTACCACTGAAATATTCTGATTGGGTAGCAAACCTAGTCCCGGTGAGAAAGAAGAACAGGGAGATTATACTGTGTGTCAATTTTAGAAATTTAAATAAGTAATCCCTCAAAGACAACTACCCTCTGCCCAAAATGGATCACATATTAGAAAAGGTAGTCGGGGAAAATAGGATGTTGATGATCGACGAGTTCTCTGGGTACAATCAAATTGCCGTAAATGAACATGATAAAGAAAAAACAGCCTTCACTACCCCTTGGGGTACATTCATGTATGATAAGATGCCTTTTGGTCTAATTAATGAAGATGCCACATTCCAACGTGCTATGGATATCGCTTTCATTGGCGAAAGAGACAAGTTCGTGGTTATTTATCTTGATGATCTAACCATTTTTTTCTAAATCTGACGAAGATCATTTAATACATCTCAAGCAGACTTTTGAAAAATGTCGCAGGTTTGGTCTATCTTTAAACCCCCAAAAGTCTCACTTTTCCATGCAAGAAGGTAAACTCCTAGCCCATATTGTGTCTCGAGACGAAATTAAAATTGATCCTAGCAGGGTTGAAGCTATAGACACTATAAATTTTCCTAGAAATGTAAAAGAAATTCATTCATTCTTAGGAAATATAAATTTTATGAGGAGGCTTATCCCAAACTTTGCTGAAATTGTGAAATTGATCACAGATATGTTAAAGAAAAACAACGAAGTGAAATGGATAGCGGAGGCCAAAGAATCGTTTGCACGCATCAAGAAGGTTATAAGCGAGGCACCTATACTGGCAAGCCTTGACTATCTAAATGATTTTCTTATTTTCTCATTCACCTCCGAACATACAATTGTCGTGGTACTCCTCCAGAAAAATGAAGAAGGTTTCGAACAACCGATAGCCTTTTTTAGCAAAAGTCTCAGAGACACGAAACTCAAATACGATATAATGGAAAAACAAGCATATTCTATGGTGAAGGCACTAAAGGCTTTTAGAACTTATGTGTTGCATTCTAAGATAATTGCGTACGTACCCACTAGCTCTGTAAAAGACATTCTGGTTCAATCTGACAGTGATGGAAAAAGGGGACGGTGGCTTGCTAAAATTCAAGAATTTGATCTGGAGATAAAACCGACTAGACTGGTAAAGGGTCAAGGTTTGGCCAAACTTTTAGCTGAATCGAATTTCAGATCCCTCGGTATAAATGGCCTATAGAGAAGTGAAGAGGATGTAGACCTGAACGAGCTCGATGAGAAAACAACTGCAATCAGAATCGAAGAAAAGTTTGTCTCATCTGATTAGTACAAAAACATAGTATCCTACCTGTTGACATTGAAATGCCTGAGTGAATTATCCCCATCCAAATCTAGGACGCTAAAATTGCATGCAGTCAAGTACTGTATATCGAAAATTCAATTCTACTAGAAGGATCCACTTGGCGTCCTATTGGTTTGTTTGGTTGAATCAGAAATAGAGAAGGTCATAAGCGAATTTCACGAAGGGGTGTGCGGGGGACATCACGCTTGTAGGGCGACAACTTATAAGATCCTAAGGGCATGGTATTATTGGCCAAAACATCTCTCAAACATCAATGCCAAAGTCAGAACCTACAACCCTTGCCAATTGTTCACAGGCAAACATAAACTCCCAACGCTATCGTTAGACCCGGTCAAAACAAAGGCTCCTTTTCAGCAGTGGGGACTAGATTTTATAGGAAAAATTAACCCCCATTCCAGCACTCAACACAAATGGATCCTGACTGCCACAAATTACTTCACTAAATGGGTGGAGGCTATTCCAACAAGGAGGGAAACAGATTCAGTGGTGATAGATTTCCTAGAAGAAAACATTTTGTCTAGATTCGACTTCCCTTGAAAGATAGTCACAGATAACGCTCGGGATTTTAAATCTATGGCTATGATCAGTTTTTGCCAAAAATACAATATCGTGCTCGACCATTCCACGACATATTACCCTCAAGGAAATGGACTGGCCGAGTCTTCCAACAAGAGTCTGATCAATGTAATTAAGAAAGTGTTGAACGAGAACAAAAAATCTTGGCACGTACATTTGAAATATGCTTTATGGGAAAACCGGATAGGCACGAAAAAATCTATTGGCACCTCTCCTTTCCAAATGGTATATGGAACTAACGTGGTATTACCCATAAACTTGGTGCTTCTCGTAATGAAATTGTGGAAAGATGAGAAAGAAGAACCAAATCATGTCACAAGAAGGATAAACCAGCTGATTGAAGTACAACAACACAGGGTCGAAGTGGACGAAAGGTTGCAAAAATACCAAGACAACATGAAAACGTTATTCGACCGTAAGGCAAAAGACAGAGAGTTTCTCCCTCGAGATTTGGTCTTGAAATGGGATGCTAGAAAGGAAGATCCAGTGAAACACGGTAAATTTGATCATATATGGTATGGACCATTCAAAGTCGTAGCTCCCGAAGGAAAAAAGTTGTTTCTATTAGAAAATCTGGACGGTAAAATCTTCAACGTCCCTGTCAACGGGCGTTATTTAAAACACTATATGCAATAATTGGTTTCCAAAAAATTTCCATTGTATATACCGGTTTTTATTTTCTTTCTATTTCATAATTTCTTTTGGGTAAGTTTACTTTCATCTTTAATTAATTAGGTCAGTGATTTTTGTAGAAGTAGAGATTACGAAATTTTCAATACATTCAACTCTTTTAAAAAGACACTCTTTGTGTTTACAAGATTTCATCTTGCAACCTAAATGAGCGTAAGGAGAAAACTTAAATTCATATATCGGAGACTAAATTCGTCGAAAACAGGTGATAGAAAAGGTTTTCGGTTATTTTAAAATGGTAAGGCAAAGGTACGAATTCCTGAGAATTTTATTTTTTTAAAACAAAGGTCTCCAAAGCACCATAATGGTCCCATAAATACAATGTTTTCGCTTGACTGTTATTAAAAAGAACAACTACTTGCTCTGGGTCCTAAGAATCTAACTTAAAATAAAGATAGGAGGTATTTAAAATAAGCAGAGAAAGTAAAGCATCTCCAGAAAAAGGGTTTCAAGAGTCAGTTTTAATTTTTGACCCCTGTTTCTCAGTTTATAGATCTCTATCCATCACCTTTCTTTTTGTCTTCAGATTTACCTTCTTAAAAAGCCAAACATCTTTCCGGGTTTGCATACATGGGGAGAAGAGATTACGTTTTAACTTTGAAAGTTGTAAAGAAGATTTTGGAAATTAAGATGGTCTTCACAACTCCTCAGTCTCTTACTAAACAAAGTTATGCGTAGGTTGATACTAACTATTCTAGGTTTTTCAACAGTTTCGAAGGATTGAGGCTTGCTCGAAGGAAGACCCCTAAAATTAATCTTTCCCCTTTTCTCTGCGGGCTAAGGTATTGTGAAAGTTAAGGGAAGGTTGGTACCGAGTAATCAAAGTAAGTTGACAGACCTCCACTACAAAATATTACACAGATATCACCCCTCATACAAACTGATTGCCCCCACTTCGTGTTCTAAAAAGTAAATTTTAAGACAAATGGTGAAAGGAAATTCAGAAATGATTTCCCCCATCTAGTCCAAAGAGACGATGAAAGGAAATTCAGAAATGATTGCCCTCGTCTCAGCATTTAAATGCATAAATATATTTTGAAGTAGTGAAAGGAAATTCAATAAAAAAGGCCAGATAACTTCACCGGGGTACTGAACAGGCTCGCTGGCAGTGAAGCAATATCTGAGATATATGTAAGGCTGTTATACATGAATCTCACTCTACTCTGGTAATCAATTTTCTNATCAATTTTTAGTCATCTATATCATTTACAGTTTTTCCTCTGTATCGGCTATTAGCAGGTACAAGACCTGTGAACCCTTTAGATTGTCATATTTTATGCTTCGTCAGATTTCTTCTTATCTTATTTTCTCCCTCTATTTATAGGGTGAGATTCTCCCTTGATAGGAGCCTTGCGTTATAGACAACTTAATGTTTTTCTCACATTTCACACACCATCTATTTAAAATATACTTAGTAATGGGAAAAGGCCTTTGGTTTTCACTTTATCTTTAAATATTGGATTCAAAAGTTCTCTTTTATAAGATCAAATTGATACAGCATCAAAAACCTCAAACTCTTCTTAAATTTTCTTGTTCCTCTATGACTGTCCCCGTTGTAAGACAACCTAATATTGAACTCAGCTTATCAGACCAAACCCATATCACTTTAAACCTTTTCGATACCATACTTAAAACAACCACCACCCGGGTAGAACTTGAGCGTTCATGGGCCGCGATTGAACGAGATATAAACATTCAGGAGCAGTTGGAAGTGAGACAACGACAACCTGGAAATCAACCTTAGCTTCCTTTCCCGAAGTTTGACTTTTCTCTTTTTTTATCCTTTACTCACTTTTGGATGCCTAGACATTGTACTTTCTAAGCCTTAAGTACAGACTCTGGAACAACATCTTTTTGGCATCGTTGCCAGGGAAAAAGTTACGAAACCTTTTCCCTGGGAAGAACGACAGTTTTTGCAAGTTTCACCCTTTGATATTGAACAAAGAGTGAACACCTTATAAAGGCTTGTATTATCTTTCACTTGGTGACTCCACATTTAAATAAGATGGCATCCTGTTGAAGGAATACCAAACAAAACCCGAAGGGTAAACAGACCACGCCCGTTTCCGATCCCAAAAAAATAATGAAAACTAGAGGTTCCCTTAAGCCAACCACTGCAGTCTACCAGCTTAAGCGCCCACAACTCAATACCAAGAGTTCCTTTGAACCTTCAACTTTGTATAATCCCCTCCCTGAAACCATCAACCCAACTCTAACTCTCTTTGAGGTTAAAAGTGAAATACGTCAGACAACCTCTGGCGTACACAAAGGTAAAAACCCCGCAGTGAATTTATCAGAGATCTATATCCCACCGACTCTTCAGTTAGACTTCCCGACCTCAAAAAGTCTCGAAGAATATACCATATACTCAAATTATACACCCACGGGTTCCCCTGATTACATCTCTTGCAAATCTGAGGAGCCAAGTCCTCGCATCTCTTTTCACCCGTCTTCGCTTTTCTCATCTCTCAAAGAAGCTAGAAATTTGTTTTTAGTCTTCCAGAACCCTCTATATAACACACCTTTTCCCTACCAGGTAGCACCAATGGTAGCTTCCGGAGGAGGAGGTCAAGTGGCTCTAGGAGGAGGAGTGGGGGGCCAAGGGCCTCCCCCACCTCCCAGGGTTTTCGCTAAAGTAGTTGTGAGATATGCTCCTTTGGTCCTACCCGTCCCTCTCCACGACCTTCCTGAAAATTACATAAAAAACTTACCTAAATTTATAGGGGAAGGGGACTTGACCACTGCCAAACATATAAACTTCTTTGATCAGTTTGCCGATATCCTAGGCCTCAAACATGAAGACGTATATTCGAGGATTTTTGTTCAGACTTTCGAAGGACATGTACGAACCTGGTTTCGAAGTCTACCCGCAGGATCAATATTATCCTATGATGCCTTGGAAGACGCTTTCCTTAGACAATGGGGCGAAAGGAAAGACCATTTATATTATTTGACAGAGTTCGTCTCTTTAAATAAAAAGAATTCGGAAACCGTTATGGAATTCATTCAAAGATTTAACAAATTATATAATAAGATCCCGGTTGAAGTTTCACCATCCCAACCTGCAGCCAAGGTAACCTTTGCAGGAGCTTTCGAACCCGATTTCTCACTTATTTTGAGAGAAAGGAGGGGGGCTACCCTAACCCGAATGAAATATGATGCCGTATAAATTGAATCTAATATGATGGCTTCTGGAAAATTGAAAACCAAGGTAGAAATGGGAAACTGAGAAAACAAATGTTTTAGGGAACAAGCAAGACCCTCAGGGTCAAATAGATCCACAGACGACAAAATGGATGACATTGCTAGGATAATTAAGGAGTTATCGAATAAGATTTCCAGAATGGAGCTAGATCAATCTAAAGCCGATCCTTTCGTTAAGAGGGAATTTAGAAGAAATCCCAATCCTCAAAATCAACAAAGGCAGATTAAAAATGAAGACCAGAAAATTCAAACCCCTTTAAAAAACGAAAATTTTATAGGAGGAAATGACCTGCAAGATTTCAAATATTTGGATGAAGATGTGACAAATTTGGGTGACGACTGTATACAGCCTTACTTAAATAAATAATATTACGAGAAGTCCTTGAACAATCAACAACCGTCAAATAAAGATGAGGACATAAACAACACCAATTTCACTGTATGTAAAGAAACGACTGATTCTATAATGGTTGAAGTCCAACCAAGGTATAACCTGAGGTATAAAAACAAACCTGTGTTGACTCTTCAACCCAAGAAAATTCTCCCTAGGGGTGAAGTATACGAGCCCGCCTCGAAAGAGACCGATAGATCTAATAGAAAAATGAAAGGGGAAGACTCGCTAAATCCCAAAGTAAAGGAGGTTGAGACCCAAACAAAGGAAACCAAGACAACTGAAACACATATACTGGTAGATAAACTCATAGGTGATAAATCATCACAAACAAATAAATTAGAAAATAAGGAGTCTGGGGCTCCAACCAAAGAAACGGACAAAGGTGGTGGAGGGTTCAACCTCAAAAATGAGATAAATAAGATAAAAATACCAATCCCTCTGGTGGAATTAGCGAATAATCTTGTATATCGAAAGAAAATGACCAAAGCGATAGGTTTTTCGGATCTAGAAAGTCACTCTGACGTGATAAACCTGGAAGATGATAATCCCAATATCACTTTTGGTCCACATTTCGAGGGTGCCAGAGACACTGTCGCTCGCTTCTATATCACCTTGAATGTGCATGATCGACTGCTACATAACTGCATGTTAGACTTCGGGGCCTCACATAATGTGATGCCCAAAACTATTATGGATAGAATATGCCTCGAGATCACCAGGCCTTATGGGGATCTCTACTCTTTCGATTGCAAAAGAGTTAAGTGTCTGGGTATGATAAAAGATTTGGTAGTCACTCTTGCACAAGTCCGAGTGAAAATCGTCCTGATGGATGTAGTTATTGCTAATATACCCCCGAAGTATGGCTTACTGCTATCTAGGTCGTGGGGAGCCAAACTTGGTGGGTCTCTTCAACTAGACATGACATACACCACAATTCCTGTGTTTGGTGGACAACTTACTTGGTTATATAGGGAAACGAGGCTAGCCTACACAGTGAGCGACCCTCATAATCCTAACAATTTTCCTGTTTATATTGTTGATCAAGATCTAGGAAATTGTATTCTGTCTTTTGATGATGATGTAAATAGCTATGCAGAAGAGAATTGCTTAGAAAATAATAAATCAGGAGAGACATATGAAAATATGTATAGTACTGGGATTTGGAAAATGTTTTTTGACGGTGCCCTGTCATGTGAAGGAGCGGGTGCAGGAGTACTTTTTGTGGCATCTAAAAACGATTTTGTTATCCCTTTCTCTTACAGGCTTCAGTGGGACATAGATTACACCAATAACGTCTGTGAGTATGAAGCCTTAGTCTTAGGGTTGGAAGCTGCTAGGAAGTTGAACATAAAGAACCTGGAAGTTTACGGAGATGCAGAGTTGATAGTGAAGAAAATAAATCGGGACTACCAGGCCAAGCACCCAAGATTTAGATCTTACAGAAATTTCACTTGGGACCTTATGGAAAATTTCTTTTCATCAGTAAAGGTACATTTCATCCCCCGGGCCGAAAACCAACAAGCCGATTCACTAGCCAAAGAGGCCTCAACTTTCGTACCTCCCACTGCTTTCAAATTAAAGTACACATAGAGATAAGGCACACACCATCCATACTGAACAATATACAACACTGGTAGGTTTTCGAGGATGACGAACAAATCATAAAGTTCTTGGAAATGGTAGGTGATTTCTCCGAAACTCACATTGACCAGGAGGACCAAAATGATCATACCTGGATTATGAAAGAGAGAGAGGAGCCTCAGGAGTTCTGAGAAAAAATTGCTAACCATCGCATGTTGGTTTTAAAAAATAATCAGATTCCAAAGGGACTAATCCCACTGGAGAGACTTTTTGATCAGAATGACATGCCCTTAAAATCCACTCTGCAACCCCAACCAGAAGAGGTTGAGGACTGTGACGTAGGGACCAAATAGGAGCCTAGGATGGTAAAAATATCAAAGTACCTTCCTCCTGAGGCAAAAAGAAAGTATAAAGACTTACTCGCACGGTATAAAGACGTTTTTGCTTGGTCTTATGAAGAACTAAGAACCTACAACACCACTATGATCGAACACAAGATACCTCTGAAGCCTGGTGTCAAACCATTAGACAAAAACTTAGACAAATCAACCCTATCTTATTGCCCGTAGTCGAAAGGGAAGTTAAAAATCTCTTATATGCGAAAATAATAGTACCACTGAAATATTCTGATTGGGTAGCAAACCTAGTCCCGGTGAGAAAGAAGAACAGGGAGATTATACTGTGTGTCAATTTTAGAAATTTAAATAAGTAATCCCTCAAAGACAACTACCCTCTGCCCAAAATGGATCACATATTAGAAAAGGTAGTCGGGGAAAATAGGATGTTGATGATCGACGAGTTCTCTGGGTACAATCAAATTGCCGTAAATGAACATGATAAAGAAAAAACAGCCTTCACTACCCCTTGGGGTACATTCATGTATGATAAGATGCCTTTTGGTCTAATTAATGCAGATGCCACATTCCAACGTGCTATGGATATCGCTTTCATTGGCGAAAGAGACAAGTTTGTGGTTATTTATCTTGATGATCTAACCATTTTTTTCTAAATCTGACGAAGATCATTTAATACATCTCAAGCAGACTTTTCAAAAATGTCGCAGGTTTGGTCTATCTTTAAACCCCCAAAAGTCTCACTTTTCCATGCAAGAAGGTAAACTCCTGGGCCATATAGTGTCTCAAGACGAAATTAAAATTGATCCTAGCAGGGTTGAAGCTATAGACACTATAAATTTTCCTAGAAATGTAAAGAAATTCATTCATTCTTAGGAAAGATAAATTTTATGAGGAGGTTTATCCCAAACTTTGCTGAAATTGTGAAATTGATCACAGATATGTTAAAGAAAAACAACGAAGTGAAATGGATAGCGGAGGCCAAAGAATCATTTGCACGCATCAAGAAGGTTATAAGCGAGGCACCTATACTGGCAAGCCTTGACTATCTAAATGATTTTCTTATTTTCTCATTCACCTCCGAACATACAATTGTCGCGGTACTCCTCCAGAAAAATGAAGAAGGTTTCGAACAACTGATAGCCTTTTTTAGCAAAAGTCTCAGAGACGCGAAACTCAAATACGATATAATGGAAAAACAAGCATATTCTATGGTGAAGGCACTAAAGGCTTTTAGAACTTATGTTTTGCATTCTAAGATAATTGCGTACGTACCCACTAGCTCTGTAAACGACATTCTGGTTCAATCTGACAGTGATGGAAAAAGGGGACAGTGGCTTGCTAAAATTCAAGAATTTGATCTAGAGATAAAACCGACTAGATTGGTAAAGGGTCAAGGTTTGGCCAAACTTTTAGCTGAATCGAATTTCAGATCCCTCGGTATAAATGGCCTACAGAGAAGTGAAGAGGATGTAGACCTGAACGAGCTCGATGAGAAAACAACTGCAATTAGAATCGAAGAAAAGTTTGTCTCATCTGATTAGTACAAAAACATAGTATCCTACCTGTTGACATTGAAATGCCTGAGTGAATTATCCCCATCCAAATCCAGGACGCTAAAATTGCATGCAGTCAAGTACTGTATATCGAAAAGTCAATTCTACTAGAAGGATCCACTTGGCATCCTATTGGTTTGTTTGGTTGAATCAGAAACAGAGAAGGTCATAAGCGAATTTCACGAAGGGGTGTGCGGGGGACATCACGCTTGTAGGGCGACAACTTATAAGATCCTAAGGGCATGGTATTATTGGCCAAAACATTTCTCAAACATCAATGCCAAAGTCAGAACCTACAACCCTTGCCAATTGTTCACAGGCAAACATAAACTCCCAACGCTATCGTTAGACCCGGTCAAAACAAAGGCTCCTTTTCAGCAGTGGGGACTAGATTTTATAGGAAAAATTAACCCCCATTCCAGCACTCAACACAAATGGATCCTGACTGCCACAAATTACTTCACTAAATGGGTGGAGGCTATTCCAACAAGGAGGGAAACAGATTCAGTGGTGATAGATTTCCTAGAAGAAAACATTTTGTCTAGATTCGACTTCCCTTGAAAGATAGTCACAGATAACGCTCGGGATTTTAAATCTATGGCTATGATCAGTTTTTGCCAAAAATACAATATCGTGCTCGACCATTCCACGACATATTACCCTCAAGGAAATGGACTGGCCGAGTCTTCCAACAAGAGTCTGATCAATGTAATTAAGAAAGTGTTGAACGAGAACAAAAAATCTTGGCACGTACATTTGAAATATGCTTTATGGGAAAACCGGATAGGCACGAAAAAATCTATTGGCACCTCTCCTTTCCAAATGGTATATGGAACTAACGTGGTATTACCCATAAACTTGGTGCTTCTCGTAATGAAATTGTGGAAAGATGAGAAAGAAGAACCAAATCATGTCACAAGAAGGATAAACCAGCTGATTGAAGTACAACAACACAGGGTCGAAGTGGACGAAAGGTTGCAAAAATACCAAGACAACATGAAAACGTTATTCGACCGTAAGGCAAAAGACAGAGAGTTTCTCCCTCGAGATTTGGTCTTGAAATGGGATGCTAGAAAGGAAGATCCAGTGAAACACGGTAAATTTGATCATATATGGTATGGACCATTCAAAGTCGTAGCTCCCGAAGGAAAAAAGTTGTTTCTATTAGAAAATCTGGACGGTAAAATCTTCAACGTCCCTGTCAACGGGCGTTATTTAAAACACTATATGCAATAATTGGTTTCCAAAAAATTTCCATTGTATATACCGGTTTTTATTTTCTTTCTATTTCATAATTTCTTTTGGGTAAGTTTACTTTCATCTTTAATTAATTAGGTCAGTGATTTTTGTAGAAGTAGAGATTACGAAATTTTCAATACATTCAACTCTTTTAAAAAGACACTCTTTGTGTTTACAAGATTTCATCTTGCAACCTAAATGAGCGTAAGGAGAAAACTTAAATTCATATATCGGAGACTAAATTCGTCGAAAACAGGTGATAGAAAAGGTTTTCGGTTATTTTAAAATGGTAAGGCAAAGGTACGAATTCCTGAGAATTTTATTTTTTTAAAACAAAGGTCTCCAAAGCACCATAATGGTCCCATAAATACAATGTTTTCGCTTGACTGTTATTAAAAAGAACAACTACTTGCTCTGGGTCCTAAGAATCTAACTTAAAATAAAGATAGGAGGTATTTAAAATAAGCAGAGAAAGTAAAGCATCTCCAGAAAAAGGGTTTCAAGAGTCAGTTTTAATTTTTGACCCCTGTTTCTCAGTTTATAGATCTCTATCCATCACCTTTCTTTTTGTCTTCAGATTTACCTTCTTAAAAAGCCAAACATCTTTCCGGGTTTGCATACATGGGGAGAAGAGATTACGTTTTAACTTTGAAAGTTGTAAAGAAGATTTTGGAAATTAAGATGGTCTTCACAACTCCTCAGTCTCTTACTAAACAAAGTTATGCGTAGGTTGATACTAACTATTCTAGGTTTTTCAACAGTTTCGAAGGATTGAGGCTTGCTCGAAGGAAGACCCCTAAAATTAATCTTTCCCCTTTTCTCTGCGGGCTAAGGTATTGTGAAAGTTAAGGGAAGGTTGGTACCGAGTAATCAAAGTAAGTTGACAGACCTCCACTACAAAATATTACACAGATATCACCCCTCATACAAACTGATTGCCCCCACTTCGTGTTCTAAAAAGTAAATTTTAAGACAAATGGTGAAAGGAAATTCAGAAATGATTTCCCCCATCTAGTCCAAAGAGACGATGAAAGGAAATTCAGAAATGATTGCCCTCGTCTCAGCATTTAAATGCATAAATATATTTTGAAGTAGTGAAAGGAAATTCAATAAAAAAGGCCAGATAACTTCACCGGGGTACTGAACAGGCTCGCTGGCAGTGAAGCAATATCTGAGATATATGTAAGGCTGTTATACATGAATCTCACTCTACTCTGGTAATCAATTTTCTCGAAACCGGATCTACATCCTAAGTTCAGACAGGGCTCCCCATTTAAAAACATGTAATAAAATTCGTTTGATGCAAGCCAAAAGCCACAAGATCTGTTAGATTTCCTAGGACTGTTTTGATTGTCTTAAGGCAGACCTGAATTCAGTAAAGAGAAAGAGAAATTCATGAAAGGGACTGCAGCTAAGTTTGAAACATATTTGAGTGTTGAAAATCTTTTCAGAAGTAAAAGATGAAATCTCCTCTTCCCTTTGTATCCCCTTTCCTTAAGAAAGTTTCGCAGAAGTAAAACCAATAACTCCATTTACCCAATACAGGCACGTGGTCTATTGTTCTTACCGTCTCACAGGGAGATAGGATCCCTAGTTGGAGCCGCCTTTTTCAACTAGTTTAAATGTAATTCTTAAAATCAAAGGTTGGCCTTTAAGTTGTCTTTTACTTCATGACCTTTACCCAATGAAAATCTCAGTAGTCCTGATATGCATAGTGGCGATGCCCGTTGTACTCCTATGCCATTACCTTTTAACCGTTTAGCGAGCTTTTTCACTTTTCTTCACCTTGGGATATCGCGTTTCAGGAGTTACAAGTCACAACGTTTCCAAGCCTTGATATGTGAAGTCGTGAAACGACCTCAAAAGCTTACCCAGGTTAGCGCCGAGAGTAAACTTCCTTAAACCTTAGTTAAGTGTTGTCGGGATTTCGCGTCTTGGCGTTCGCCCTCCCCAAAAGTCTTACCATCATAACTCCGATAGGTGAAAGCGTGAGACATTTGCACAAGTTACATGGGTTAGTGTCAGGGGTGAATAGTTTTGACCATAGTTAAACTATGTCGGGATTTCACGACTCGACATACGCTCTTCCAAGAAACTCTACCTTCGTAGCCCCGATTCGTGAAGTTGCGATATTAATTAAACGTGATTAATTAGACACTTAATCTAGATTAAGTTTTTTCTCAACTAGATCGTGTCATCATGATCTTAGGTTTTAAGGACTCGAAAGGTAGGAGTGAAATCTCCCGATACGGCGAACACCGAAAGGGTGATTAAAGTTTAAAGAAAATCCAATTTAAGAACCTAAACCAGATTAATCAGCGTTTTAATTCAAATATTAATATGCATGGTCTACGAGGTAAATTTAAATGTTTCTTGTGCCAACTTGTGTCACGACCCATCGAAATTTATGGCATTAATTGGAAATAAGGTGAAGCGACAGGTAAGGATATGGTTTTTATTGCTAAATATTTCTCTAAAAATNATACGGCGAACACCGAAAGGGTGATTAAAGTTTAAAGAAAATCCAATTTAAGAACCTAAACCAGATTAATCAGCGTTTTAATACAAATATTAATATGCATGGTCTACGAGGTAAA
>JZKD02S1909731.1:23911-43840 GCA_000966675.3 Picea glauca
ATTTCGTATATCATTTATGTGTATTGTGAAGATTATGCTGGATATTTTACTGATATTCTGTTATTTCTAGCATTTCAATTATGTTCTGCATATTTTATATATCTGGTATCTTGCAGCCAGCGCCAGCTCCAAACTCCAAGCTCTTCCTTTGGGCTCACTACATCGAACTACTTTGGAACCATTGACATATATCAATACCCATTGATATTCCCTTCTTGTGAATGTGGGATATCGCCTCAGGAAGTCAAAAAATATACAAAACACAACTTTTCAACCCTATGCCAGATGTTCGAACCAGAGCCAAGGTGTCAAACGTAGAGAGGCACACATGCATAGAAGGTTATGATGTGTCAAGGGCAGTTTTTACAGTCAGATATTCGGCCCTGATAAATTTCTGTTCGGGTTTATGCTCGTGCATGGAGGATGATGTTATGGCATCCCATTTCACCAGGAAGTCCCCTGAAAGACCAGATAATACAATCTAGTCAATGAGATAGAGTATACGAGCCAACAAGCTGTACTTCATAGACTTCAAACGGATAAAGTTTTTCCTTGCTGGGGCATGTAGTAGATTGTGAGTAGTTCTAGTGGAGATCCAAGACATTGGAATGACAGTGTCTGGTCATTATGTAAACATAAAAAGTGTCAGCTAAAAGAGCACTTATCTTGCCCCCTCTGCTGCAAGCTCTTGAGGGAAGCTAGTAAGGAATGTACCAAAGAGACTTAGTGCACCAGTATTTGACAAGCTTGAAGCAGAGCCGGCAAAGGTTTTAATGTCCTTGCCTGCTACCAAAGGATTTGAAGTTGGCAGTGGGTTTGCAGGAACTCTGATTACTGGCAGTGAGCACAATGACGAGTTTTACATGGATAAGGTGGAGATGGATCCAAAATATGCCGAGAAGACATGGAAAATTATAGAGCATGCAATACATGATATTTACAATCACAATGCCAGTGGTTTGAGTTCTGAAGAACTGTACAGGAATGCATACAATATGGTGCTCCACAAATATGGGGAGAAGCTCTATTCAGGTCTGGTGACAACCATGACAGTGCATTTGAAGGAAATAACAACAGTGATCGAAGCTGCTTAGGGGGGTTTGTTTCTAGAGGAGTTGAATAGGCAATGGATGGACCATAACAAAGCACTACAGATGATTCAAGATATCCTGATGTATATGGATAGAACATTTGTTACTAATTTCAACAAGACCCCAATCAATGAACTTGGACTAAATATGTGTAGAGACCACATCCTCAAATTTCCAAATATTCGTGATAGGCTGCTAAATACCCTTCTTGACCTTGTACACACAGAGCGGACTGGAGAAATCTCTGATCGAGGTTTAATGAGTAACGTCATCAAAATGTTGATGGATCTGGGTCTTTCTGTTTACCATGATGATTTTGAAAATTCCTTTTTGGATGTTACTGCCAATTTTTACAGAATAGAGTCCCAGCAGTTTATTGAATGTTGTGATTGTGGTGATTATATGAAGAAAGCAGAAAGAAGGCTAAATGAAGAAATGGAAAGAGTTTCAAATTACTTAGATCCAAAGAGTGAGATAACGATTACCACTGTTGTCGAGAGGGAGATGATTGCAAACCACATGACGCGGCTGGTCCACATGGAGAACTTTGGATTGGTAAGTATGCTTGTGAGTGACAAGTATGAAGACTTGGGGCGCATGCATTTCTTGTTTCGTCGTGTTCCAACTGTGCTGGAAACCATCTAAGATGTTATGACTTCTCATTTACGTGACACATGGAAGGAATTGGTAACTGATCCAAAGAAGCTGAAAGATCTAGCGGAGTTTGTGCAACATCTTCTTGATATGAAGGATAAGTATAACGAAATTATTAGCAAGGTTTCAGTGCATTGTTGGCTGGCTCCAGTGAAGTCAGTGAAGGGCCTACTTTGGCTGTGCAAGTTCTCACAACAGGTTCATGGCCAACACGACCAGGATGAAGTTGCTGGTCATTTTTTAAGATTTGAAGCATATGAAATTTCGAAAGTTCCAGTACCAATAAGGTTTGTCCAAGTCTCCATTTCAGCATCAACTGAATTTTGAGGCAATGGATGAGTCTAGTTATACAAGAGAAATGCAGCTCGTTGCGCCTGTGTCATCATCAACATATGCGAAGTTTTCCATCACTGATGGTATCAAGCTATGATTGGATGGGGTACAAAAGAAATAGGGCTGACCAACATATACTTCCACTTTAGCAGCATCTCCTTCTCCAGCCAATATAGACAAGATACAGGATTCAAGGCATGATTGAGAAAAATCAAGGGACACATGGAAGAAGTTAAACTCAATTTCCTCCAGTTGGCAGCAAGTCTCCAACAACCTCCAGCATCCAAAGAATACTGCATTCATCAGTTTTGAGGCTGTTACAGTCTATGCGCCAGCAAATCATTAAACCTCCTCCAATATGCCAGATGTCAAAGCAAACAATCACCAAATTCAATTTTCATTTAGTTTACTGTTGGAGACAAATTTACAGCTGTCAGTATCTTTGTAACTGTTTACTATTCTTAGAGTGAAGACTTAAAGCGCAAGTCTTGGAGGACTGATAGGCTGGGGGGTTTGTTTATTATTTATAGTGATGTCAAAAGACTAATAGGGGGTTCGACTGGGCTGAGAGGAGAGGTTTCTAGCAGTAAAGTATTTGTTCCTATTGTTTCGACCTGTGTGAGAGGTCTTGACCTCTAGCTTTATTTTTATTTGCTGGAGTTGATGGTTGTGCTTGGCCAGGAAACTTTTTTCTGTAATCCTTTAATGATTGATCAGTAATGGGCTTGTTTTTCACAGGATTCTTGTGTGGGTGTATTGGTGGCGTTTTCCTCTGTTAAAGTGTTTTCCTGTTATCTTTCATTTTGTTTTCAGTTCTTATTATCAGAAGGAATGTTATAGAAGCAGAATTTATCAGCATATACTCTGCTTCTTAGCTTGTGATAATATTTATTTTATTCATCTAAAGAGCCCAACTTAGGAATTCTTAGCTGCTCCCTTGCTTGGATGTTTCCTCCACTTTTTCTTCCTCAAGTCAACATCATTAAAACTCAATTCGATCCAAGACGTTCACTACCTTGCCCTGTGTAAAATATTTATCTTGATCTGAGAAATCAAACACATTTCTAAGAGCAGACCCCATTTGCCCAATGGCCCTCCTCGCTGTCCCAAACTAACCATCTCAAAATCAAAAACTCTATATTTTCATTGCTCTTATAACTAGCCTAAAACCCATCCCTTAAAAAAAAAGCTAAATCTAACAGAGAGATCCCTCTCTGAGTCTTGGAGGGCTAGATCCAAGACTCGAAGCGGTTCGAGGTTACCTCTGTGATTGCCTTAGTAGCCTTAGGCAAATTACAGAGCGCTAACAGAGAGAATGTGCACTAATGCGACCAAGGTAATTCTGAACGAGTCCACCAAACGACATAAATATTTGATAGAAAGAACTACATAAAAATATATATGCATCTACTCAACCATCCCATGATGTAACACACCCGAACCCTAAGTACCCTTTTTAGGGATGGGGCAATAAAATTCCACTTTCCTTAATCATCTCGAATCCTTTCCTCGGGATCTCTGTCCTCTTCTACTCATAAAGAGCTATCTAACAACTGATACCCTGTTCAAATCCAAGCTATGGATTAGGAGATACACCCTTCCAAATCTCTTCGAGCATTATTTGTCAAGGATCATGGGGCACCCACCTAGGCCTATCTCATTCGAACCATCCCAAGTTTCCCTAAAGTCCCAGATATTTCCCCGTGTTCCTGCATCTATGGTGGAAGTCCATCCACCATCAAATCCAACAACGAAAATTAATCCTTGTTTAACACATAAGCTTAAGGGAAATTCGGTGATTGGCGTTGAATGCCCCTTTTTCTTTCTACGTGCATATCCACCGGATTCCCAAAATACCAAACTCCCAAAGGACTCTAAAATCATGCCATGTAGATCTGGCCTTCGGCCCATTTCGACTCATCCAAATGCACCACTCCATTCCTCCGGAGTCTCGAATTCCTAGACTCTCGAAGGGTCCACACTTACCCATGGCGACACATTATACAAAGAGACAAGGACAGGGGGGTCTAGGCCTTTGGTCAATTTAAACTTAGCATTCCAGCCTTCCAATCTTCTGAAAGTCCTAAATTCTCAGAGTCCCGAGTACTCTACCATATTTTGGTTAAGAGAGCATGCTCTAAGGGAATGGCATGTGGCCAAGGGAATAGATGATAGGTGGCCCCATCAATGGGTGACACATTTCATGTTCTAATGGGCACATAATGTTTTTGAAAATAATGAATCAAGGTGACACATGGCATGTCGAACGTGGCTCCACATCATCTTGGATGACGTCAGCGTGCCATGTCACTCCGGACTAACAACCTCCCAATGCCCATTAATCCTCATGGTCTAGATGTGTCCACGTAAATCCATAGATCTACAACCTCCTTTGCTTCATAACTTCAGTGTTCCGGAATCCTCTATGTAACTTACTCTTTGCTCCCGAAGTGGTCAGTGTGGGGCTAACCATGGTCTAGATATAATGGTCGAAGGGGATCCTGAATGATCCTCGGATCAACGGTCCTTGTCACTTCGTGACTTTAGCGTTCGGGGGTTCCCTCCACCTAACACTCCATTACGTCCAGAGTAGTCAACGTTGGAATCGCCGTGGCTTAGATCTAATGGTCAGGAAAGACCCCAAGGGCCCTTAGATCTTCGGATCGCGTTACTTCATGACCGATAAGTGGGTCAGGGTTTAAAAGTGGGACATATCCCACAATCACAGTTAGGGAAACTGCCAGATGTCGGTCAAAATCATTGGTAATTGAACCAACAGGTTTCCTTTGGTCATTTTCGAGGGTTGTGAAGTCATACATCCCGAAGCTCCGAACTTCTAGAGTTCTGAATCTAGAATATATTTGCTCCTTTTGGGCCTAGCGAAGAATTCCCAGGTCTTGGTCATATGGGTCCTCTGAAAGGTCTCGAGGATGCACTCCCACCTCTTTATCGTGATTTAGTTAGGGCTGTGGTCCTGAGCCCTTTGTCACACCGATGATGGGTTTGAAGGAAGCGCCTTCCATTCACTGGACTTAAGTTCTAAAATAGAGAAAAGGTATTTCTCGACCAGAAAAAAAACCATAAACATATCCTTAGAATCATTTACAGACCTTCGTCTGATATCTCTCCAGCTGCTAAGCTGAAGAAAACATAAACAATCCAAAAGCATGGGTTCAAAGAAAAACGATAAGAATTTCTACTTTAATCATACAATACAATTTTTAGTCATAGACACATACAACTAACCATCATTTCAATTCTAGTATATAGAGCATGAAAATACTTATTAGGAAACCAAAATTCATGAAGCAACTGCTGATAGGGGTGCCTGTTTCCACCAAACCATAGGCACAACCACTCTCGAATGGATTTACCGCTGGCTACCCCCTAAATAGACCATGATTCTCTGAGAGAGACTCTCCTTTCTTGTTCAGCGACAGTCAGGGATAAAGGTTACTCTCCTTTCTTGTTCAACGATAGTCAGGGACAAAGGTTACTCTCCTCCTCCCATAAGAACTTGGAAACATGGTTTTCTCTCTACCAAGTAAGGGGGGTTTGCAATGAGTACTTCCACAGTCACTCGTCTTCTCTGCAACCTCGTTTATCATCTTGGAATGAAAATGATGCGAGCAACTTCTTGCACCCATAACGAGCTTGTTTCTCAATTCTTTTTAGAACCAGAGAACTACACACATTCTTTTCTCTCTAGAAGAATGGTCTCTCGACTCATCTCTTTGCAGATATCCTCTGCCCATGAATCCCCAGCTCGTGGTCAAGTCAAGAAGTCTTTTAGATGGATACTCTGCCCATCTCCTCATTAACTCTGGAGGAGTACTTCCCAACTACCAACTTGAATGGTAAATTATTTTTGGGTCAGAGGACTGGTTTGGGTTTAAGTAATTTAAATCTAGTAAGGTACTGGTCTGGTGGGGGTCATCTCAACCATTGTTGGTTCCCCTCACCATCTCTCTCACATTATCATGATATACCTTGGCAAGCCCCTTCAATAGTTGCGCAACACTATTTATTTTATTTAATAACATAAATACATACACTACCTTTTATAACAAAAGGTTCATCAATTCCAACATCCACACATATTCAATTTTCCCATAGTCGTTTGGCAAGTTATAGTTATATTTACAAGCTGGGGGAAACATGGGTGTTACAATCTCCTCCCCTTTAAAGGAACATCATCCTCGATGTTCTACCTTCCAATGTGCTTTGGATGCTCTGGATGTACAAAAGTAAACAAAAATGGGTATGCATGTTTCATGGCATCCTCCATTTCCCATGCAGCTTCATCTGGACCAAAGTGTTTCCACTGCACCTTTACATGTGCAATGGTATTGTTCCTGAGTGGGATTTCCTTTCTGTCTATTATGCATTGTGGCTTTGGCAGGAATTCTCCCTCTGGTTCCACTTGAATCACAAACCAATAAATTTTATGATTAGAGTCATGTACATGTTTCTTCAGTAACGAAACATGGAAAACATTATGTGCCCTCACTATGGGAGGAAGTGCTATTATATATGCTACAGGTCCCACTTTATCCAAAATTTCAAAGGGTCCACAATACCAAAGTGAAAGCTTGGAACAAGCTCCCATTCTCAAGGAACTTTTCCTGGGCCTAACTCAAAGATACACGTGATCCCCTGCTTTGAACTCTCTAGGAGTCCTTTTTCTGTCTGCATAGATTTTCTGTCTATCCTGAGCTATTTTTAGATTCTTTTTTATCTGAATTACTTGTTGTTCCATTTCCTTTAGCATATCTAGCCCAATCGTAATTCTGTCTACTGGGTTATTCTAGTTGATTGGAACATTGCATTGTCTACCATATAGGGCCTCAAAAGGACTCATCTTTAATGACTCTTGATAGCCATTATTATAAGAAAATTTTACCAGTGGTATGTAGTCTTCCCACTTCTTGGGTTGATGCATCACATGCATCCTTAACATGTCCTCTAACACTTGTTTTACCCTCTCTGTATGCACATAAGTTTGAGGGTGATAATATGTACTAAATAACAATTTAGTTTCAAAACCAACAAATAGAGATCTCCAAAAGTTTGAAGTAAGCTTTGTATCTCGGTCATATATGATTTACTTAGGCATGTCATGCAACCTAAATATTTCTTTCATTAAAATACTAGCAATATCTATTTCCTTGCAAGTTGATTTGATGAGAATAAAATGAGCAACCTTGCTCATTTTTTCCACAACTACCACGATGGCGTCATTTTGTTTGATTGATTTTGGTAACTTTGTGATGAAATCCATGGAGATGGTTTCCCATTTCCATTCTGGGATTGGTAGGGGATGCGACAACCCTGATGGATGCCAATGCTTTGCCTTAACTTGCTGACATTCTAGACATTTAGCTAAGTAATCAACTATGTCATTTTTCAATCCAGGCCAATAAAATAGTTTCCTAATGGCTATGATCATCTTCTGATAACCAGGATGTCCTGTATATGGTATTTTGTGTAGTTCATCCATTATGAACCTTTTCAAGTCATCAAAATTTGGAATAAACAACCTACCTTTGTAAGTTAGTAGACCATCATTCAACAATTGATAACCCTCATACTTCAGTCCCGAGGGCTCTGGCTCTAAGTATGATTTCATAGTCTTGAAAAATGCATCTGTTTCTTGTGCACTTTTGACTCTCTCCTCAACGTTCGATTCACAAGTGCTTACAACTACCAAGTGAATTACTTTCATACTTCTACTAAGGGAATCAACCACCCTATTTTATTTTCCTTTGATATGTTTAATTTCAAAATCAAACTCACTAAGGAGAGCCATCCATGTAGCTTGTCTAACATTGAGTTTTGGTTGATCAAAAAAATATATCAACCCACTATGGTCTGTCATAAGCACAAATATTCTACCTAGGAGGTAATTCCTCCACATTTTTAATGAATGTACTATGGAAGCCAACTCCAAATCACGGGTCACATAATTGATTTCATGTTCATTCAATTTTCTGAATTCGTAGAAAATCACATGTCCTTCTTTCATAAGGACTCCTCTAAGCCCTTCCTTGCATGCATCTATACACACAAGGAAGTCCTTGTTTGGGTTTGCAATCTTCAACATAGGTGCATTGTTTAGAAGGTATTTTAATTCTTGGAATCTCTCTTCACATTCTAATGCCCAATTGAATTTAACTCCCTTTTTGTGAAGGGAGGTGATTGGGCAACCGATCTTGGAGAATCCCTTTATGAACCTTCTATAGTATCCTGCTAGGCCCATAAAGGATCTGATATAATATACATCCTTTGGGGTAGGCCAATCCATAATGGATTTGATCTTAGCAGGATCAACTACCACTCCTTCTTCAGAAATAACATGGCCTAAGTAATGGACTTATTTTTGGAAAAAGTCACACTTACTAAACTTAGCATAGAGCTGATGTTCTCTTAGCACTTGGAGCACTAGCTTGAGATGTTCTTCATGCTCTTCCCTATTCTTAGAATAGATTAGGATATAATCAATGAAAATCAATACAAATCTATCCAAGAACTTAGTGAGTACATTATTAATTAAGCACATAAAAGTGGTTGGTGCATTGGTAAGCCTGAATGGCACCACCACAAATTCATAGTGACCATATCTTGTCCTAAAGGTTGTTTTATGGATGTCTTCATCCTTAATTCGGACCTGATGGTATCCATACCTCAAGTCAATCTTGGAAAAAATTATAGCACCACTTAACTGGTCAAACAAGTCATCGATCCTTGGCAAGGGATACTTATTCTTAATGATCATCTTATTGAGTTGTCTATAGTCTAAGCACAACCTGAGTGTCCCATCCCTCTTTCTCACAAACAAGGCTGGTGTTCCCCATGGAGATACACTAGGGTGAATATAGTCTTTGTCCAACATCTCCTTTAGCTACATTTTGAGCTCAAATAGCTCTGGTGTACTCATTCTATAGGGTGTTCTAGACACTGGCACCTTTCCTGGTACAAGTTCTATTGAAAAGTCAATATCTCTTCTTGGAGGTAGACCATGTACCTCTTCTGGAAACACATATTTATACTCTCTTAATATGGGATGGTCCTCTAGGCTTGGTTTATTGTTCTCAACAGAGTTCAACACTTGTATTGCAAACAAAGGACATCCTTTTCAACAATACTTATTCACTTGAAGGGATGATATTTGTCTCACTCATATAGGCTTTGAATCCCTTGTAGGGTTATTTTCCTCCCTTCTGCATCTTCACGCTCCAAAGTTTTATTGTAACAGTCCAAATTGGTTTTATGGGCGACCAACCAGTCCATGCCAATAAACAGGTCATAAGATCCTAAAAAGAGCATGTTTAAGGTGGCATGGGTGGGTAATCCATTCATAATGAATTGACATGATGGTATGACCTATGTTACCTTTCTTTTGTTTCGGGTGGCTAGTTGTACCAGCCATGATTTACCATGTTTTACTTGCTGCAATTTACATTTCTAAACAGTTTGAGGGGAAACATAAATCATATTAGAACCAGGGTCAATTAAAATGGAAACTAGTTGGTTGGAAATCATACCTTTCATCTCCACCACTGAAGCTTTGGTGGTTATCTTGTCTATTATCTAAAGCTACATAGATTTGTGGCATGCTCCTAGCCACATCATTGACTGTCGTAGCATCTTGGATGTTGTAGACCCTCCTATTGTTCTGTTGCCTATGTGGACAGTCCCTCAACAAATGTTCTTCTCCACAACCCCAACATTTCAAAGGCTCTCTCTTTGTGTTATCGGTCTTACCCGGGGCTGCTCCAAAGGGTTTATTACCACTATGAGATGGAAAATTATGCTAATATACACTTCTAGTAGGAAGTCTCATCTTAGAACTTTTCCCCTGGTTCTTAAATCTTGAGGATTTAAACCCATTCTTCTTGAATCCCAAATTACTTTTCTTCTTCCAGTCCTCACTAGGTTCTGCCTTATTCTTGAATTGCTCATATCAATGCCTTGCCTTTAGAATAGTATATTCTAAGGTCTTGGGCTCATCAAATTCAATTCTGTCCCAGAAGGACTAAGGTAGTCCACTAATAAATCGCTGCATATTTACCTTTTCATACTTTATGTAGGGCACATACCTTATCAACTCAAGACGTTTAGTTGATATATTCATCTATTGTGAGTTTTCCCAGCTTGAGTTCATAGAACTCCTTTTTCTTCCCATCAAAGTATTTTTCCGAAAGATACTTCTTCTTGAAGTATTTCTCAAATTGTTTCCAAGATAAATCTTTCCCACAGATTCCTTTCACATTGCGAAGGTCCTCCCTCCAAATGGAGACCTTTCCATTCAAGTTGAAAATGGCTATTCGAGCCTTTAAGTTTTCAGAGTAGTCATTGTTGTGTTGGTTTTTTCACATGGGTGAGAAAAAACACAACACTTACCTACTTAGTTAAGTCATCTAAACAAGACAGAGGTTTGTGAGTTGATTAGATAACCAAATACACATGAAACAAGGAAATAAAACTAAAAACAAAGAGAAATAAATGTTAGAGAATCTTGCAAGAACTAGAACCATGAAAAGCAAAAAATGACCATCATATAGCTACCAATGGATCAATATATTGATTGGTAGGGACTTACGAATCCCCTCTTCCTCCTTGGGAGGGCTCTTGAGTTCTCTAATAGGGAGCTCTTCTCTTCATGCAATGGAAAGTGACAATGGTGAAGAAATATAATGCCAATCCTCTTAAGAGGTGAGTGGAATGACCCTTGCTATAGTGCTTGAATGATTCCAAGAGAAAAGAGGATTCTCCAAGAAGAATTCTTGCAGAATAACAATACCTTGAAGTTCTTTTTTTTCTAGCACACCCATGGCACATATTTATAGTGTCCATCCATGGAAAGATACAACTGTTTCATAGTGTGAACAAGGGGCCTTTTAGGGCATCTCCTAGACCTTGACCAACCTCCAAGCTAGATTTTGCTTAGATTTGAGTGTCAAATCGTGTTGGGGGTCGGACTAGAAGTGGTTGAGATGCCGAAAAGATTCATAAATGTGTCATTCATGAGAAGTGCACATATTTTCTCGTAGACAGTCACACATCTTGCGCACAGTGCGCGCTGAGGGCTGTGTTAGACTGCACATTCTACGCACTATGCACATGCTTCCTTTGTTGATTTTTTCACTCTAAATTTTGAACCAAGCGTATAGTTTTGTGCCTTTTTGATGGTTTTTGATGCTGTAGATGTACTAATTGCTGCTAGAATTGATGTCTTTCTTCAACCATTGTGTGCAATGTTGCAAACGATTTTTCAGTGATAATAGATTCCCCCTGATGTGTGAGGTTAGGAGCATACATATAGCCTAAATACATCAATGTTTCTTTTTATGAGAGTTCCATTGTGAGGAAAAGTGAAGAGAGGAACTTAGAGAGTGATTCGTCGGAGGGAGAGGGAAAATGGTGGGAAACAAACCTTTCTCTAGGAGATAAAAAATAAAATTTGTATACAAACGAGGTGGGCATGCTCCATGCTCGTGTCATGAAACCAAAATGTGGGAATGTAATTGAATATGTATGATGATGGAGATATTTGAAGTGCCCTCAGGGGCGGTTGATAATGACAGATGACGGTTCTGACTGATGCACTGGCTCTGAAGCGAGTAATGGATGACTGTAAGAAGTATTGATGACTTGTAGGCATTGATGGCCTAACAAATTGAGAGGTCTTCGACTGGTATGAAAAAATGCAACGGTCGCATATTAAGACCCACCGTAACATGAGAGTTTGTTGAAGTCAAATGTTATGGGGGTCAACGAAATTAGAAAGCAATGATGATTCTCTCTGTGTCGTTTGAGAATCCTCATTGAAAAGGTAATGAGAGTCAAGATAATTCCACCCTTCTAGAAACTGTGTTGATGTCGACATGAAGGGAGACGCGATGCCAAGAAGCAAAGGGATTCTTGAAATCCACTGAGTAATAAATGATATCAGGTACTGATGAGTAACATGAATGGAGTCAAGATGATGTGGGATTAACGACTTCCCTTGGTTGGGGTGTTGAGGGATGATTGGTAGAAACCGTAAAACTAGATCTAGCATCAGGGGGGATACTAGATATGAGGTTAAACTCTACCAGAGGCTAAAAAAGTGGGAAAAACTAGAGATCGTGGGTACATGGATTTGGGATTCTCAGGGTTTGTGAATGATGTTGATATAAAAAAAGGGTGGATGCCCCAACCAAGGGTGACATGGGTTTCTTTTCCAGGTAAAAAGAAGGCCATCGAGGATGACGACTAAAAATATATGTATATGCGGGAAACAAGGGCTTTATACAATTATCAAATAAATAAAGAATAACTTGGGTTGAGTATATAGATACAGAAATGGGTGCCCAGTGAAATATGGCTTGGCCTGTTTAGAGAACAAGTTTGTGAAAGAGAACTAGTGGAGGGTGGGGGCCCCATGGGTGGGTTTCTGTATTAGGTAAGTGGATGGAGGAAAATCTACAGATGGGCAAACTGATGGTGGATGAGATGGAGGGATAATGAAACTGTGGGAATGTAGTCAATAGAACCAAGTGTAAGATGATATGACCCATGAGTCCATTGGGAAGGTTATAAATATGATGAGAAGAAGTACAGGGTTCATTCTTGGAAGTGAAAAATACTATTGGGACTCCCAACCCTAGGGGGTGAAATTAGCATGAGTGTCAAGTTTCCAAGGGGAACTATGAATGTGACAACTCATGTGGGGGAGAGTGTTATCGGATGACAGTACCAAAATATGGCAGAGGTAAAGATACTACAGAGCCGAATGTAGGGACCCTAAAGGTAAATGTTAGAGGGTGTGACCGGGATATGCAATTATTAACAGAGGGAGTAACTACATGCCAGTGTCGTACATTTACCTGAAGGGGATGTAAGCTTTGTGAACAATTACCTACACACATAAAAACCGAATACCTGACATGAACAATATCTGATGATAAAGAACATATAACAACTATTTGATAAAACTGAAAGTGAGCATGCATACCTAAATGTGGCATGAGAAAAATGCTCCTCCGGGGAAAAGTGCGGATGATAACCCGGGGAATGTGAATGTGTAGATGGCTGGAACATGATCTCATGGCTGAGAATGGATCAGAAAAAAAAGGTTCTGGTCTCCTATAATAGAAGGAAAAAGTTGGGAAAAGGGGCCTATATATGGATGGTTGGCCCACAATGCCACCTCATTTGTACCTGGCATTATTTTTGATTTGACGAGAGAGATATGAGGAGATTTTGAGATTACATGAGCATGAGGCTACCGATTCAGGAGCGGTGAGAGACATGTTAGTGGCCCTATCGTCCTGCATTTTGTGAAGTTGATAGATTGTAGGTAGGGGTTGTACGGAGGGTTGTACATGGGTTTTTAAAGGTAGGGGCCCACAAGTGCATGAGAAAAGGGGGAATACCTGTGCATGTGTGTGCGGGTAAACCTCAGTTTCCTGCACATTATGTGTGGGATTTTTCCCAACATTTGCGCACTAAGGAGTGCATGACTGTGGTGAGGAAACATGCACATAATGTGTGGTTGTGCTTGAGACAACCACGCATGTGGGTGCGTGAGTAGGACAGACAGGTGTGCATAGAATGCATGCCTGTACGAGTGACAACTACACATCCATGCGCAACTATGGGTGAGACAACTTTGCATTAGTGCGCAAATATATGAATAACAGTCGTGCACATGTGTGCAACTGTATGGGGGGAAAGCCGCGCACTGTGTGTGGGCTAAGGGGTTATGAATGTTTTTGGTATTTATGATTTTGATGGATGATGTGGCTGATCAGGTGTTCTTGGGTGATTGCAGGTGATCAACTGAGTTGAATACGATGCCAATCCACTAGCCAGAGCGGGACCGACTGCGAGGGTGCATCCTAGTGTACATAGACACTTGGAAGTATGTAGGTTTCTCAATTTTTTTGACTGCCCACTGGTACGGTTATAGGAGTTCCTGCTCCAGTTTCTAATGAGGATGTGGAGCACTGATCTGCAGTGCTTTGTGGTGAGGAGGGAGAAGTTGATGTTCTTTGTGACAGAGGAATGTACTTTTTTATGGGACTCCCATTCTATGGGAGGGCACTAGCCATTGATCCCCATCTACCAGAGGAGGACAGGGTGGAGACCATGGTGGATAAACATTGTTCTGGGCCAAACCCTATGTCGGGTTTGGTCATCCAGATTGAGGCCATTGATGACTTGTTGACTGAGTGCATCATGACCATGGTGGTGAGGATCTATGGATCTTAGGGCACTTAACGTATCACAGGTGGTTAGCTGAGGGTGGTGGAGGAGGTCATGAACGAGGACCTTCTTGCATGGGGTGTAATGATGCATACCAGGATGATGTCCCAGCTAAACCGGTGTCAGCGTGATGATTCCATTGACTTTGCATTTGGGCCTGTTTTGGTGGCCTGGTTTTTAGAGAGGGTGCCTCTATTGTGCCCGCAGATTCTACTAGAGCCAATGTCATTGCGAGAGCCACAATTGATGCAATGGGCACATGTGTTGGCCCGACATGGAGGAGGGGAGGGTGACCACTGCTTCATGGCCACAATGTCTCAAGTGTGGCATTAGATGCTACAAGTGATTATGCGATATCCATATGCGAGTATGGACTACAGGAAAGATCTGGACATGGTGCTACCTCGTAGGGAGGACTGGGACCAAAGAGGTACGTGTTGTATCTATTTATTTTGATTTTGGTAGATATCATTTATTAGACATATATATGGATGCTGAAATTATATCTGTGTTGTTTTGCAGATGTTGGACTCTAGGGGCGAGAGGTAGAGGTCTTCAGGGAGCTGGATCGATGGGAGCTGACGCAACATGAGGCTGTAGGTCTGAGGGTTGGGCAGAGGCACTGACGCAATGAATCTAGTGAAAGACCACCCATAGAGCCCTAGGGAGATGCTGCGACTACCTTAGAGGATTTGCATCGACGGTTCGAGCGGGTCCTGCAGGGTGTTCTTGAGGGAATGTGGGCCCACATCCAGGATGAGGAGGTCTTGGACCAGTGTGTGGGGGTACCAGAAAAGTGGCAGACATTGATACGCAAAGTAACAGTGGTGGGGGAAGCTATGACTGGTCAACTACCTCTTGGATTTGGAGCCCCCCCAGCTGGTGGGGCACCTCTGGCGGACAGAGGACCTAGAGGGGAGCTCTAGGGCACCTTGAGTACCAATTTTTGTATGTACAGGTTTGGGAGCCTGATTTTGTAGAGGGTAGTTGATACCCATTTTTGTACTCATAGGGGTGATGGGACTCATGAGCCTACGACCAATTTCTATATCTATTTTTGTAAAACTTTTTATGACCTTGATGATATATATATGATGGATATATTGGATCATGCGTGTTTTTATGCTTCATTTTTTATTATGTATGAAGTCTATTTCTATGTGCTTGAAAAATGTATGTTGTTGTGTATATGATGTTTTTAATGTGATAAATGCCAATCTAATACTAGGTTAGCCATGTGATCTGCTACTTGATTGAGGTTTCTTGGAATATGCGTAAATGTGATGGAATCAAAATCACGCGATAAGAGTCTAACTTGCAGGTATTTGTGGAAGAGGCAAGGATTGTGAACATGATACACATTGTTGAGTTACAGGATGACAAGACGGGAATCTAATAGAATGATAAGGTGACGAACATTGCGGTGATTGGCCTCGGCGAGGATACCAATTATGGCATCATATTTAGCTTGGTTATTGGTGGTTGGGCCTAATCATATGCCACTGAAATTGGAGTAGGATATGTGAGGGGGTATAGAGGGCCAAAGCGAGATTCTGGGTCCAATGACTGGCACCATCAGTGTAACCAATGTGGTAGGTTGATGGATGATGCATCTGTCAATAACACAGGTGATAGATCAGACACCAAGAGTGGTGGCAACAAATAAGACTAAAAAATCTACAAATTTGTTGAAATAGAAACCTAAGGTAGGGGGACTATGCTTAGGAGTAAAATTTCTTCAAGTATAACCCATTGACAGGTTCCTTGAGAGAGAAGCCTTCTAGAGAGGCCAAAATGTATGCACCTTTAGTGAGGAAATTTTGGATGACGAAGAGGATGTGCCATAATGACTTGAATTTCCCATGGCCGAGATTGTTGTGGGAGATATCATAGGCTAACACAAAATCACCTTCGTTGAATGAGAGAAGATTGACATGGCAGTCGAAGGTGGCTTTGGACCATTTGTTGGTTGCCTCATTATGTTGTAATGAAGATTGACAGTCTTCATCAAGTGACTCTAAGGTCAGCAGGCGATGCTCCATTGGAGCAGTGTCAGGTAAGATCTCTATGGAAGTGCGTAACATGGGGATTTCACACTCGATAGGGAGGGTGGATTCGTTCCCATGGATGAGGTGTAATGGTATAATGCCCGTGGAAGTTTTGACTGCCATGTGATAAGCCCATAAAGAAGAAAACAAAATATGAATCCAGTTGGTCTTCTGTTTGTTGACGATACATTGTAGCATGGTTTTGAGAAATTTGTTGACAACCTCGACCTATCCGTTGGACTTAGGGTATTATGGGGAGGCAAACTCATGGGTGAAGCCTAATTTTGAGGAGAGTTCTGTAAAGATCTCATTCTCTAAATGTTTACCATAATCATAAACTAACTGTTGCGGGACTCCGAAATGGGTAATGACATGGTTGAAGAAAAAAAGCATTGCTATGTTAGTAGTGTTGTTAAATGTGGGCATGGCTTCGACCCATTTGGTAAAATAATCCACTTCCATGACAATGTACTTGTGTCCATTACGAGATGGAGGGTGGAAAGTAATGAAGTCTATGCCCCATTTATAGAAGGGGCCAACTGTGATGACTGGGTGTAGAAGAGCTGGTTGAGCTAGTGCTTTGTTTGCATAAAGTTGGCACTTATCACATCTATTGATAGCATGGATGCAGTCATGAAACAAATTGGGCCAGAAGTACCCTACTCGAATGATTTTTTGGGCGGTGGACATACCTGAGAGGTTACCACTGAAAGTGCCATTATGGCAATCATTCAAGACTCTATCAACTTCGTTGATGGTAAGACATCGCCGAAGGATGGTATCGACCCCGTGTCGGTAGAGAATGTCTCTGATGAGGAGGTAGCAGGGAGCCTGATGTCGAATGCGTCGACGATCATTGCAAGAGAGGTGAGAGCCAAAATTTTGTGTACAAAGGTAGACAAGGAGGTTGTCATACTAGGGGACTTCGGAGGGGATGAAGAAGAGGTGTTCATTGGGGAAATCCTCATTGATGGATGACGCTTTGGCATCTGAGGGAAATGTCGTAATGAGTTCGGCTAGGACCAGAGATTTATTTCTTTTGGGAGTAGAGAAATATTTATCGTATTCTTGGAGGATAATGATCCATTGGGAAAATTTGACGTGGATCTGTCGTTGACTAAGAAAGTACTGCATGGGCTTGGAATCTGCTATGTCCTTGGTAGTTCGAAGCAGAATGTAATGTTGCAGTTTTTGAACCACAAGGATAATTGCTAATGCGAGTTTCTCATCATGATTATACTTCAAGGGTGGTACTGAAAGGTTTTTACTAATGTAGTAAATGACATGTTCACGTCCATCATCCCCTAATTGGATGAGGACTCCTGCGACTAAAAAAACAAAGGATGATAAGTAGAGGTTGTAATTGTGATCATAGTCTGGGGGACTAATCAAAGGGGCATTGGATAGGGAAGATTTTAAATCATAGAAAGCTGTTTGATCTTGTTCATCCCATTGAAATTGGATATCATGGTGCAGTAGGCAAAGAAATTCATGTGAGCGAGTGGCATAGTCTAGGACAAAGTGACGCAAAAAGTTGGTTTTGCCTTGTAGGCTCTGCAGTTGGCGTAAATTCCTAGGTGGTGAAATTTTTGTGATAGCTTGGACTTTGAGGGGGTCCATAGTGATGTTGTGTTGGGAGAAAAGGAACCCAAGGAGGCATACGGAAGTGATGTAGAAGACGCACTTGAGTGGGTTCAAGCAAATATTATACTGGCAACATCGTTGGACAACGATGCGTATGTCGTCTAAATGCTAGGTTTTCTTTTTGGATCGAGCAGTGAGGTCATCTAAATAAACAAGGATGATGTGAGAAAGATCATGAAGAATGTAGGTCATGGCCCGTTGAAACGTAGCACTGGCATTTTTGGGTCCAAAAGGCATGACGCAATAAGAAAAGGTACCCCAAGGGGTTGTAAAAGAGGTTTTGTACTGATCTGCTAAGGTTGTAAAAGAGGTTTTGTACTGATCTGCTGGGTGGATTTGAATTTGATTATAGTAGGAGAACTCGTTCATAAAGGACAATGCTTCATGTCTGACACAATCATCGATGATTTGGTCAATGGAAGGGGCTGGGAAGTTGTCTTTGGGACAAGCATGGTTGAGGTCATGAAAGTTGGTGCAAACGTGAATAGTTCCCTAGTTTTTGTTAACGAGGACAAGTTTGAGACCCAAGAAGTGTATGCAGTAAATGAACCCGACAATGCATAACTTGTCAATTTTGGCTTTGATAGCCACAACTTTGGATGAGTGGAGGGGACATTTATTTTGATGAACATGGGAGATATCTGTCCATTTGTCGATTCAACATTCGACTATAGAAGGATTGAGGCCTAACATCTCCATATACGACCAGGAAAAAACATCCCGGTATTCCTGAAAGAGAGCTTTATAAGAAATGAGTTCTTTAGGGGAGCATGCAACGCCAATGGTGATCTCTTCTACGATGCTTGGTTTAATGGAAATGTCAATTTTGATTGTGGGGGAGATGTTGGCCATGTTTCCTTCTTCAAAAGACTCAAGAGCACGGATAGGGTTTTTGAACCAGTTGATATGCCCCGAAGGAATGAAATCCTTGGTTTCGATTGCGCATAGGGAGGCTTGGGTAGGAGGCTGAAAAGCCTCTTGTAAGAGGAAAAGTGCTCGATTATGGAGCACATTCCATGGGAAATTGGGGGTGGTTATTTCCTCCAAAATATCTTCATCGCAGTGAAAAATGTGAGAAGATAGGGGATCCTGGGATATGACAGGGGGAACCGTCATCGGGTAAGTGTGATTGTCCTCGAAGGAAGAGAACGTAGACGGGATATCATGTACAGGGTGTGATGGATTGCTTGACATAAACCAAATGTCACGATACTGTGGATGGTATCTTAATCACGCAGAGGATGACAAAGAAACATAACAAATGTTAGTAATGTGAGCAACAGTAGGGAGAGTCTGAGATGGCTCAGGCAAGGATGTATGACGCACTTCAGCTAAGTTTTGGTGGAATTGAGGTAGAGCTGGGAAATGATGAGTGTAATGGCCGTATTCTGAGCATATGGCACAAGAGAAATTGGTTTGTAACCCTTTCTTGTGTGTGGTTGAGGAATCCGTAGTAGCGGTGGATGTACTTGGTGGAGTAGCAAGAAATGGGGTTTCTTTGGGAAGATGGATAATATTGCGTAACTCGGTAAGAGTAGGACATATGTTAGTGGGGTGTCCTTCTCTTTCACATAGTGCACAAGGAGTTTGAGCTCGGGGAGGGAGCGGAGATATGGGCTCATTCTTCCTTCGTCTACCCCTAGTGGTGGTGGTTTTGCCTCTAATTGAGGGTGAGGGTGGTGTGGCAGGAGCATGTACTAGGATTTGCATCAGTAATCCCTCTATCTGGGGAAAGAGAGATGGTGAAGGAACCATAGTGGGTGGATGAAAATACCATAAAAGGATGGTGAGAACCATGTTGGGAAGGGTGAGAGTAGTAGCTACATGGAATGATTGGACTCTAGGTGGTGGGTAGAAAAAGGGGATTTGGGTAATGGCCTAGAGGATTGTTTCCTAGACTGAGATTT
>JZKD02S1909731.1:57051-68193 GCA_000966675.3 Picea glauca
AAGGAGGTTGCCCCCTCGAAGAGGCTTATTATTTGAAATTATCTCTTTTTCAAGGCGTTGAGTACTTTTTCTGAGGTTTTTCTATGCTATATTGATATTTGGTTCTTAACAGAGACTGGGACACAGGGTCTGGGCCTTCGGCCAATTTAACTCCAACATTACAGCCTCCCAATCTTCCCAAAGTCCCGAACTCCCGGAGTCCCGGGTATGCCACCAGCTTTTGGTCAAGTGAGTATTCTCTAGGGGAATGACTTGTGTTAGCACAGGGGAAGACCCAGGGTTCAACGCTACAACAACACACCAAAAACACCTTAACTACCGGCCCTTTTAGCAACACCTGTGAAGTAGATGAAGTCTCACCCGATGTAGAGGCAGGGGTGGTTGTAGGACTCTAGTGTCTGCAACCTTAGTTGGGACACAGATCTGTGTTTATAACACCTTAACATGGCACTTAGCAGTTACAGTTCATCAATATCTAGTCTTAGTTTACAACATAGTTAAACCCTAATTACAGAGCATTGCAGTATTTAACCAGATCTAATATATTCAAGCACTAAGCACATCCACATAGGCCAGATCTAGTATTCATCCATACCATTAAGCACATAGCATTAACATATCTATCTACCATTCATCTATATCAAATCACTAAGCAAGTTAACATATAAACACATCAATACATCACACAAAGCATATCAGCACAACATATATGTGGTTCACCCCCACCCTGGGGCTACGTCCAACAACTCTTTGTATTCTTTATTATCTTCTTCAATCAGTTACATGCACAGAGCCACAAAAAACCTACTCTGTAGAGGACAGGAGATCTATGCACCTCGCTAGATCCTCCTTCCCTGGGCTAGGTTACAACACTAATCCTCTTCTCAATCTCTTACACTCACTTGCACTGAGCTCTTCAAGCCTCATACAGTATGCACAAAAGAAATCTCTAGTCAACACTTATCACTTTCGATCACATAGATCAAACTACTTCCTACATCGCTCAACCTTCTATTTATATTTTACAAAATAGGCCTAAGCATGGGTAAAACCATGGGCTGACATCCCCATACCCATTACATAATCTCGAATCCCAAAAAGGGACCTAAAAGGGGCCGAGATCCCATGATCTCCACTTTGTCTTGTGATCCACCTTCGACAGCCTATCGAAGTCTCAAAAATAGGTCAAACCTGACCAAGGATCCTCAAAAATTGGTCAGGGGCCAAAAGGCCCCCAACACTCACCTGTGACTCATCCCGAGTTACTTTGATCTGGGTAGCTCAGTTTCAAAAGTATCAATATTGGCTCAAGCTGCTTAGACTTGTTGTTGTGCCACGATCTCCTGTTCAATGAAATATTGTATGATTGCTTCATCGATAGGTCCCTCTAGGCGATGTTCAGCTACAGTGATGACTTACTCTAGTTCTACTCCTCGACCTTCGATCTCTGTGAACAGTTGGTAAGCCTCATCCTGTACAGGTTGGAGCCTCTGAGTCACTTCCATGAATTTTCTCTGAATGGTGTGGACCTACTATTGGGCAGTGCACTGCTCTTGGGATCACTTCATCCTTTCAACAGCTGACATGGGCTTCAACTGTGCCTGTATTGTTTCTTCTTGATACTTCTCCTCTTGGAGTTGTGACTCCAGTGTCCTCAGTTATGGATTCTCAATGATTCGCTCATACATCTGCCACGATCACTTAATTTATTACATTCCATGGCGAGGCCCTTGATTCTTTCAACTTCTCTTCAGGTAGTTTCTTCTCTTTGATCCCTTACATCCTGCGGAGTGTTAGGCACTGTGTGGAGCTCTAAGTATGCTATTCATTGTTGTAGCTGCTGGATAGCTTCTGCGAGCTTCTCTACTTGATTTGTGACTCGGTCTTCTTCCTATGGTTCTAAGCCTTTCACAAAGAAAATTGTTCTGTTGACTGATTCTCTCACTTCGAGTTGCTCTGCGGGCAACTGTTCCTTTTCTTGCTGAATCTGTGCTTTCTTCTTTTCAAACTTCATCTGGAGAGAAACCTTCTCCTACTCTACAAGTTGGCGTTTTTCTATAAGAACTCCTTTCACTTGCTTCAAGGCCTGGGTGGCTTGTTTTGTTTCTTCTTGTGCTCGATGAAGGCGAGCTTCGGTTGCATCTACTAGTTGGTGGAGTTGGCTGACTCATCTCCCAAATCTGGTTCTCCTGATGGCAGGGGGGCAGTGGACACTGTGAAAATGGACTGAAGGGCCTACTATACCCCTTGGATTTCCTCCTCAATTCTGTCATACATTTCCTCCTAATTGGCTTCTTGTTTCTCTATGATTTCCCGTGAGGCGTCGTTTAGGGTTGTTATGATGAAGACAAAATCATTGGTAGTGGGTAAAGTCTAGATCTTAGTCATGGTGGCTTTGGATTTCTTCCGAGAAGAAGGTTGTGGGGGAGAAACTTTCCTCTTCTTCAGGGGATCGGTCTCATCTCTAGGCAGTGTTACTTCACCTTGTTTATGTTCATCTTATTTTCCATTTATCACTTCTACTTCGTCATCACCCCCTCGGTCAGGTGATACTGAAGCAGTCTTTCCTGAGGTGTTTATTAAGTCTTGGACCTCTTCGGTCTTCTTCCTTCTGTTGGGTCTGAGTGTATCATGTTCTTTGTGCCTGATCTTTGGGCTATCAGGGTTAGAAATTTTTGCAGGGTCTACAGGAATAAGGAGGTCTGTTGACCAGTTTTTAGTGATCTCCTCAAGGTCCTCTTCTGTGAGCTTGTAGTATGAATGAAGCTCCTCCTTATTCTCATCTTCTCATGCTGTAATGTAGATGAAGTGCCAATCTGCATGAAACTTCATTAGGGGTTGGAACCTCTGTAGGGTGTTCAGAGTCATGCGAGGTTCAACTTCGATGGCTCTCTTCAGCTGGAGGTGATATGTGTGAAAACCAACGTTCGACTGCCACTTTGTTTTCATATCGCTCGAGTACTAGAGCATGGTGAACTTCGCAACAAGTGGATCAAATGGCTCGATGTCTGGGAAGGTCGCACCTTCCGACATTTCCTAAGAAAAAAATTCAATGAGGATCAAGAGCCAACTAAAATGGAATTCATATCCCTGATCCTATGCTTCGTAGTAGTCTAGTTAAAGCTGATTAACTATGTACTTCACCTAGTTCATCTGTAGACCTTCCACACAATCCCTTGCAAGGTCAATGACAAAGCTCGTCACTTGCGTGGTACAGTTCTTCCTTACTATCTTTCCTGCAATTAATTGACATGCTAGGTGCATTGCACCATTTTGGATGGAGGCTACCTTGTAGCCTTACATCCCCTTCTCAACATCACCATACGTATCCTTGATCTTCTGTGCTAGTGCACGATCTGTGGCTTTTACTGGATAGAATTCCCATGGATCAGGTCCTTGCATACTCAATCTTGTGATCCTATGGATCAATGTCATATCGAGTGTGATATGACGATTGAGCCATAAGTAGCCGCCATGGTTACATGAAAGTAGTAGCTTGACATAGGCGTTAACTTCATGGTGCCTTCCAAAGTGTTGGATTTTCATTACATTAAGCAGGGTGGACTCCGCGAGGTTCATCGTCCACGACTGGGGAATTATCTTTGAATTATTCCCCTTCGTCTTGGTCAAGTATTTGTATGGGGTGAGCATGCTATGGTTCTTGCGATGTTTGAGGTTGAAGTCATTGAACTTCAACGCTGCGATCTTGTCCTGCTTTGCTCTTACTATGCGTATCCCCTTCAGGAGGTACGCAGTAACCATGGTGTACTCAAAATCTCTTGGCACACTATCTCAACTCATCGCACTGGCCAGAGGCGAGATGTAATCAGGCAATATTGTCGAGATCAGATTCACATTTTCTAGGTCATCTTTGTGCTTGGTTCTCTTTTCTGCTATTGGTCGAGATGGCCCGGATCTGCGAGTAGTCGACATAGAGGCTTGCACTCCTCTCGTCGATGACGCTTGTACACCTAAAGACATTACTCTTTCAATCATGAGGTCAATGAGTACCTCCTTCACAGACTCTTTGACTGCACTAAGTTCTTCAAACATAGGCACTCATGGTTGAATCTCTTGGGTTTGAAGAGTAACTAGTCATTGCAACAGGACGGATGGTGATAGCGCGATGATCATTATGCGAAATCAACTAATTTTTGAGCTTAGTTTCATGGTTAGAAAAAGTGTTCTCGGTGCAAGGTTCGACGAAATAAATAGATAATGAAGGAACAAATCTCTCCAACGGGAGAGAATCCTCCATTAACTCATTTCTGTCCATTACGACGTGGTCCCAACGATATGATGGCAAGATGTATGACCATAAATGCCTTTATACTTGTTCGGGGTGTCAGTCTAATGGTTATACTGTTCCCAACGACTATATTGCTTCACTATGGAGAAGTGCCATGTGACATTATTTTGATATCCCGACGAAGTTCCTATTTTGTAAATTTTCCCTTCTGCGAAGTTCCCTCTGGACCCTTCTGTAACTTTTCTGTCTTTGTTCTCTTCTTGCCGATCTTTTGAGCCTTCTTTCTGGTGAGCTTCATCTCGTTATTACTCTTTCCATTCTGATTCTTGTCTTATTTTGGCATAGTAACTTTGTGTTGTTGAGATTCTTTCCTAAGATTCAAGGGTAATACTTCTTCTCTATATGGGATAGGTACTTTAGTCTTTTGCAAATATTCTTGTGTTCTTGCAACTTCAACATCCAAGTCTCTGGTCCTAAGTAGATTCAATCTGATCTCCTTTTCTTCAATCAACTGTGCGATCCTCCTAGTCATGAAAATTTTCAAGTGTTTCTTCTTCTGCTCTAAGACTTCTTCTTCCTTCATTCTGGCCCGATCTCTTTCAATCCAAGGTTTTCCTAGTAACATAGAAAATGGGCCGCTGTTCTTAGTAAAATTAAAAACCTCAAAATATTCCTCTGTCGAAGTTCCATTGGCATTCATAGATATCTGGGTGAGCTTTCCACATAGGGTTATCAGTTTTCCTCTGAATAATCCTATTCCTCCCAATGAAGGAATCATAGCAGGCTCCCCTAAAATTTCCCAAGTTCTTTCTGTCATGATATTCACCTGTGTTTCCTCATCCAGAACACAGTCAATGTCGAAGTCTCATATTCTTGCTTCAATGCACTCTTTTTATTTGAATATCTCTGATAAGCTGATATCTTTCGCTTATTCTAAAAGCGAATCACAAATAATACAAAATTCCCCATCTAAGAGATGAGCTTCCTTCATTTCTTAGCAGCGATCAAGGAAATAACACTAGGTGGGACTGCCTCGAGTATCATGTACAATTTCCTGTTCAAAGTAATAATAACACTACGAGGCCTAGACTCATATACAACATGACATTTCCATAAATAAGGTTGGCCCAAAAGAACATCACAAACTTCAAGAGGGGAAACATCACACAATACATTATCTTTGAAGGGCTTGATTCCGTACGATAGTTGACATTGTTGGCTGACACGGAGATCACTTCCTTGGCAGAGCCATCCAATGGTGTAGGCTTGTGGGTGTCGTGTTGTTGACAGGGCCAACCGCTTGCCGACCTATACTAAGATGAGGTTATTCTGGCTACCGCTATCAACAATGAAGTGCAGTGGGGTGAATTTTACCCACATCTGTGAATGGAAGAGGCGTTCTCCTTCTTTTAGCTCGTCTGGTTCACCAGTCTGGAGCTTGGTGGTAGCAATGGTGGCACTGGGTTCCACATCAATGATCCGTCTTCCCCTTTCTGGTTTTGTCTTAGAGTCTGAACCCGCATCTAATTCAGAGGCTTTCACTTCGGCCAAAACGTCTTCTTTGAGCGATAGCCAACAATGTTATTCCAAGGGCTCTTATGGAAGTTGCACCACTTCTCGATATCTTTCTTTGTCTTTCCAGTGTCCATCTTTTCTTACGGCTTGGATTGGTTGTCCTGATATTGTCCATATTTGCTTTGTCCTTTTTTCTATGGGTTGGGGCCGCCCTTTCCTAGATTTTGTTGTGAGGGGTTCCTAGGCTTGAATTGTCGCATCTTTTGTTTGAGATTCTGATCGATTTTGATGACATATCGGTAGGCCATTCCCAAGAATGATATTTCCATAAATTCCATTTCGGTCTGGATGTATCTATGGAGAGTGCCGCGATACTTGAGCACTAGATGTCGCTCCGAATCTTTGATACCTAGCTTGGTGTGCAAGGTATGAAATATATTTGTGAAATCTAGCACTTCTTGGTCTCTTTCTTGCCGCATTGTGGTCCATTTGGTATACAAGTCATCATAACTTCCGACAGGGTAGTATTTTTCCTTAATAGCATCCCTGAAGGATTCCCAAGTGGCCATGACTGTAAATAATGAGGGTTCCTCTATTTCCTTTTGCTCACATAAAGTTTCCCACTAATATTTGACATGGGGAACGACTTTGAGGAGCAAAAAAGTAATATTTTCTCTACTCAAAAAGTTATGGACAGAAAAATACCCTTCTAGTAGATTCAACCACTTGTCTACAACATCTACATCTATCTGAGCTTCAAATATAGGAATATCAAAGTTTATTTGTACCTTGAAGGGGGCGATGCCTCCACTCGAAGAATATGCGTTGCCCCAAAAATGAATCTCCTTGACGATACCTTTCCAACGGGCTATAGAAAACCTAACCCTAAGAGATGAAGTGCCAAAGGTCATGTGGGCCCCGTTTGGGTAAGTTAGTACATCAACTTCCCAGGATCGTAACTTTTGCATACGATCTCCGTTTTAGGCGTATGATAGCCCATTGGAAGGGTATCATCGAGGAGATTCATTTTGGGGGATCAATCATTCCTTCAACTATCATTGAGAATATATATCCCGAAAAACCTTCATTTATGCCCTCAAAATGGCCCCAGAAGTTAAAACTGCTAAAAATATTAAATTGCCAAAATTGCTAGAAAACTGTTTTGAGCTAGTTGGAAAAGGTTGGTGGCCATCGATATCCACCTGGATCACCTAGGCACCCCATATTACCCCCTAGGTATACTAAATTCCTTTCCCCTTCACATATTTTGTCCTTGAAACATGGGGAAGAAAAAATACAATATTATCAGCTAAGAAATGTAGCCAATTGGTACCAAGCATGAGCATCCATCCATCCTAATGGAATATGAACATGATTATGAACTATTGCATTTCCACCTTGATATTTATTCTCATTGCTCCTTTGGTTCCATGGGGTTGTTTTACTAATTTGGTATCGCCATGCAATGCTGGTATTCCTCCACGTACCTTTGGACTGGTTGCCTTTCTGGTGCCATGTTGGTCCATAATACGTTTGTTGATGCTCATGCCCTTTCTTTGATGCTGGTTGTTTCTCTAGGTGGTATGTGTGGTGATATATATCAACCTTAGCTCTTGTTTTTTCTATCTTGGAATCTTCAACATGGTGTTCCTTTGAGTCATTCATCTCCTTGGCTTCCTCTTTATGTCCTTCCAAGGGATTTCTTCATATGCTTATGTAAGCTCTACTTGTAGTTTAGCCTTAGATTTTGCAATTATTTTCCCCGCAAGAACTTCTTTAGGTGTCCCTATGTGCCCTTCTATCTTAGGAAGAGAAATATCCCACAATGTAATTTTCTTTTTTTTATACCAAATCTTCAAAAAATTCTTTTGCACATTAACATTAACTGTACCAACTAATTCCATCCAAGGATATTCAAGAATAACATCCACATCATTCATATATATGACATGAAAATAAGAATGCAACACATATTATCCATGGTGAGCTTCAATTATTTAAAAAATTTGATAGTATTACCCTCAACTTGTGTGCTTTAGATATGTTTTTCAGGAACTTGCAATCTATTAGTCAATTGAACATTGATGAAATTATGCTGGCAACTAGGGTTAAAAGAAACAATGACCTTTTCTTTATGAATACATCCATGAACTTGTAATATATATTTTCCATATGAAAACAAACCCTTATGGATCTTATTATCCTTTTTCTTGGCATGAGACCATCTATTTATTTATAGTTTCTCATATTCCTCATCTAAAAGTACCTGTATCTCTAAACAGTTAAGTCCATTCCATCGAATTTGAGCATCCTCCCTTAGATTAACACTTACAAAATATCTCCAAAATAGTGTTTTTGTAGACTTTACCCATTTTAGGTATTCTTCAATACTAGAGACATCATATTTTCCATTAAAATAAACATTTCCAGAAATAGAACTAGGGTTTCAAACAAAATCACTTACTTTTCAATGGAGCTCCCTAAGAATGCTAAATTAAAATGGGCATAAATGCGACTATACTTCTATGATTGCTTAAAATGACCATAATTATGAAATGAAAGAACCATTCTTCATCTATTGGCACTATTTTTACTAAAATTTTAGAACTTTAGCAAAAGATATTTGATTTGCAAATCACACGACTGTCCTCGAAAAAACCCTAAAATTTTTCTGATTTTGAATTTCCAATAACTTCACTTCCTAGACTCTGATTCAGACAATTTTTTTTGAAACCAAGTATTTTTTTGAGAGGAAATAAAGTCTGTAACATGTTCCTTCAAATTATGCACATTAAGTTTCAAAATTCAAGCTAAAGTTCTCCATCCTCTTTTATCATTGAAAAAAAACTACAAAAAGGAAAACAAAATCTTCCCTTTTTTGGCCCAAGAAAGAGCTCTAATACCAAATGTTATGTAGTCAATAGATATGAAATAGAATATGTATATTAAAGCCCTTAACTTCATAAATTAACCAAATCATTCACATAAAACAATGAACATGATATAATTGTAGAGAAACCCTTGAGGTAGGATAACACCATCTATTATTCCTGAAGAAAGCAAAATACTCCTCAAGAAATAATCTCTTATCAATTACAATATACTTCACCATATCCTGTAACACGTATTATTCCCAAAGGAAGGTAAATACTCCTCAAACAATAATTTCTTATCAATTACAATATACTTCACCATATCCCATAACATTGCTTATACTTCTTTATACAATACTATCTACCTCCTAGGATCATTTTAGGGAAGGAACATACTAGTAGGTGGAACCTTCTAGTAAGCCTTCTTACATTCATTGCTTTCACACTACTACATGGGCCTTATTTACTAGAAATGGCCTCCATACATAAAAATAAATAACTACATATCTACTATTATTTCCATTGGGTACCACCCTAGGTACCCCATATTATCCCCCTTGGTATGCTGTAACATCCTTAGGTATACTACAAGACTATTAGTTGACATTCGTATTTGATTCTAGAATTACCCTTAGTATTGAGGATATTTGGAGGATATTGCATTATATGTTTTGATCTTAGTATCTTGTATTTCACTTAAAAGGTGCTTTGAAAACACTTAAAGAGATAATAACTTAAACAAACTTTCATTGAAAATGACGTGTTACATTTCACTCTACTTTCCTTTTATTGAGAGACTTTAAAATTCTTGAAATTGAATTCAAAAGACAATTTTAATTACTTTATCTCCTTTTCAAAAATCAATTCTAAACTTGCTTTGAAGAATCTTTTGATTGAGTTCCAAACTCAAGTCGAGGTAAGTTAAAACTCTTCACCAAATGACTATTAGGCTGGGATCTAAACATAACTTGAATGTAAGTTTTAATTTTTCACCAAAATATTTCAAAAGTGATTCACTAACTACATTTCATATTTGTGTCAAAAGCCTCTGAGCTAAATTATTTTCTCAACCCAAAGATAGTTCAAATTCTTTATTGATAACCTTTGGGTTACATTCCTTTGCACACTTGAGTATTGAGTTATGTTTCTTCATCGGAAATATATGGGAATGAGTATGAAAACTAGACCAAATCTAAGTTATGAATGGTCACTGAAAGTCTTCTTGATAGTCTTCACTAAGGCATGTTTTAACACTTCGCCGATAGCCCTTAGACCTTATTTTTAAAGTGTGTTTCATATTCATGCCAAAGTTTCTTGGTAAACTTTAGAAACTTAATTTTATATCCTTTCAAAATCCTTCAACTTAGGTTCCTATTTTTTCCCAAATTTTGAGTGTAAGTCTTTGTTGAAGTTGTTTGGAATAGAGTCTTAAGGACCACCCAAAGGTGAATTATGATTATCGTTAGAAATATATTCTTGGTGGTTTAACATAGTTACCAACTTAATGAGAATCGTGACCTCAAAATGAGAATTCTAGCCCAAAAAACCCATATTTTTGTGTACAAAATACCAAATTCAATGCTCAAATCAAAAAATGGTGCTATAGGTAGCACCCTCTTTTTTTGTATGGTTTAAATTTTGACTTGTTTGAAATCGCGGTCTTGACAATTGAACAAAAACCTTAAAAGTGACCCTCAAATTGAAATGTGATGCTCCTAGTAGCACCAACGTTTTTTTTTGGAGTTAAAATTATGACTTAATTAACATTGTGGTCTTGACCACTAGTACCATTGTAGATAAAAAACTCAAATATGGCCCCTAAAACGATGATGGTACTAGTGGTAAAAGTCATAGTGTCATTTAAGTCATAATTTAAACTCCAAAAAAACCACTTGTGCTATTGGGAGCATCACTTTTCGATTTTAGGGTTTTTGTCCCGTTGTCAAGGCTGTGATTTCAAACAAGTGAGAATTTTAACCATCTCCAAAAACAATGTGCTACTGGTAGTGTTAGCACCATGATTTTCATAGCTAAGGTTATAGGTTTGTCGAAAATTTGCAAAGTCATGCATATTAGCACCCATATTGCTTTTATGACTGACATCATCTAACATCTCCAAGGGTCGGTTTCAAAAGGAAGCTTATCATTTATTTGTTCCATTTCCATTTGCAACTACGCATTGGAAAATTTGCTACCTGCTGCACATAAAATTTCATCACACAATGGATTTCGTCGTGCACGTAATTTTTGTTGTGTAGTGGATTTCATGGTGCAGTGGATTTCTGTCGTGCAATAGATTTCATCACGCAATGGGCTGTCGTGCATGGGATGTTGTCACGCAATGGATTTCATCACGCAATGGATTGTTCATACTGAGAAGGGGGTGAATTAGTATCAAGTACAATTTAAAACCTTTTTCAACTTATACTTAAACCATTCAACTATACCCAATGAGCAATGAACAATAGTATAAGAGTTACACCAATACACCACAATACACCATGC
>JZKD02S1909743.1:0-10084 GCA_000966675.3 Picea glauca
TCAGGCTAAAAACCCCTTTTTAGTAGGATTCCATTGATCAGGCGCTACTTTCTCGTGACCCCGGGCTCAAAACTAGGGGCTTACCTGGTTTTTTTTTCTCAATTCAGGACTCTAGGGCCCTCGCACTCCAGGTGTCTCAAAAATACACACCCCCAAATGCTCCTGAAACAAGGTCTCACGGAGTATCAAAATCCCCTTTGGGATCGATGACTGGAGCGATGACAAGTGGATGGTACAGATCCCTTCGAGATTTTGAGAATTTGGGGGTTCTCCCGTAGCCATACCTTTACACTTCTCCAAAATTTGATGTAGCGGAGTGGATCTCCACCCTCCACGCATCTCCTCTAGATCGACGGCTAATGATGCTTCAGCCTCCGGGCCTCCGGTCATATTATCACTCTCTACCTCTTGAGACCTCTGAATCCTTACTCCTCTAAAGTCTCTAATCTGTTGACAATTGTCCTCTGGACCAACGGTCCTGATGGACTCTGAGAGTCTTTCCTCTGCTCCTCCTGACAACTATTCCTTTAACCGCTAAGTAGATATATTGTCGTGTGTCACCAAATCTAACAGTAATGATGGGGTTCGGGCCTTCAGGGGCTTGGACTCACCTCCCCACTTAAATCTTGCGCAAGTTCCCAAAATATGATGGTTTTCATATCTTCGGTAACCCCCCAAATAGATCTCATCCGTTGACTTGGGAAACTCAAGAGAGCTCCCTTATTTTAAGTATTTCGACTACTATCCCTCTTGATATTTGTTTGCTTGGGTTGATTCCTCCTCTGGGCACTCTCGAACCTCCAGGATTAGGGCCTTGACTAAGTCTCCACTGCTACACTCTAATGTATGTTATCCCTCCTGAGCTTGAAAAGGTTTAAAAGGGATTCGACCCTTTACATCCACCTGGCATGACTCCGACACTTGGATCTCCATAAGTTTCCCCTTTGTTTAAAATATATTCGACCAATCTGTAGAGTTTCGACACTTTTTCACTCCTTGCAAGGTACTTTCAATAGAGAACGATATACTCTAAGGAGTTTATGCGTGCACTCCTTGCACAGTCTCTGTAACACACCTCTATCCCTCCTGAGCTTGACAAAATCTTATCCTATCTCCTGGTCTATGCACTCCTTGCATGGGCATTGTGTGCTCCTTGACCAAGTGTCCCAGAAGAGAAACAACTGAAACTTATACTAAACATATAATTTCATTCATGAAACACAAAATACAGGAAATACATGCATAATCAAGCTAAACACAAATAGTGACAATAACTCATTCAAGTAATTCACTCAGAGATAGATAAAAACACATTTGAGAAATATCCTTTTCATATATTCAAAAAAAATGCATATACAGAATTCTTACAAAAACCTCTATGCTTCTCCTTTCTATGTCTCAGCGACGGTAACTCAACAGCCACAAAATAAAAAAATAAAACAAATTATATGCGTTAAGGGGCTTCTCGAGCCTTCCCTCCTTCCTACCTACTTCTTTCCTGGAATAATAAATGAGCACTTACAAAGCATATACGAGATAAGCTCAAAATCTATACAACCTATCCATACATTAAAGAGATTTTGAATTGCCAAGATCCTTTGGGATGGCATCTGCCTCCAAACATTCATTACTCCCTCCTTCTAATTTTCAAAATTCAAAAAAGACGCTTTTCAACTTTGGAAATCCGAATCGGCTTCTTAGTGTGTTGGATGATGCGTTGTCCTCTAGCCTGTCTTATTTTTAATGTTGAAGGTGATGCTCCTGCATCAACACTTCTCCTCTCTTTTCTTCATCTACCACTAAATCTTTGGTTGACTCTAACACTAACTGACTAAATTTGATACAAATATCTTTTACAAAAAGAGGGTCTCTCGAGTCTTCCCTCCAAATACCTACTTGCTTTAATTTCCAATCAATAGCTATCTATTCTGAATTATATCTAAATCTACATGTTGTCAGCCATTAAAGGATACACTACATATTACAATAACTCACTTGTACAAAGACAATGACTCATATTTCCTTGATCCTTCAAACATTAAATTACATTGAATTGCATTTAAAAAATTTTAATCGGGTTCAAAATGAGAGGGTTGGCATCTCTCTTCCCTTGGAACCCATTCTTCCTAGTGAGTGGATGCATTGTCCCTGACGCGTTGCTGAAGTGGAGTGATGCTCCTACATCACCACGCTAAAATAAGGGTCAACCACTCTTCCATGGACTACCCATATACAAGAATTATATGCTCTATAGGAATAATATGCTTGAGTAATAATTGAACCTAGGCCTCCCTTTTGCTAAAATACTAATGTGGAGGAAGGGATTATCAACCCTTTATAAGGATTCTCTCAGTGGAAATACTATGCTCAAGAAAGGGTCGATAGATCCTTCCTTAGGCCCCTCTTCATCAAGAATACTATTTTAGAGGAAGGTTCAGCTTCTAGTTACCCAATCTCATTGACAATAATTCCATGCTAGAGGAAAGGTCGAATGACCCTTTCCCTATCTCACCCTTAATGGGAATACTATGTTGAAGGAAGGGTCAGCGTACCTTTCCCTAGAATACCCCTCTATGATAATTTTATGATCTACATGAATACTATGTTGATAAAGTATTAGACTCACACCTCTCCTCAATGAGAAGGCTAAAGTGGAGGAAGGGATATATGACCCTTCCTTTGGATCCCCCTTGGCAGAATTATTATTTTTGAGGAATGGTCTATCGATCCTTCCCCAAGCCCCTCTTCATCAAGAATATTATTCTAGAGGAAGGGTTAGCTACTTCTTACCCGATCTCACTCTTTATGAGAATCACATGCTACAGGAAGGGTCAATCGAGCCTTTTTTAAGGATATTTAGAAACTTAGGAGTTAATTAAGATCAACTTGGTCTAATGTGTCATTAGGTAAAAGTGTGTTTCTTTATTATGCATTAGTATGCATTTGTATTTAGGAAATCTGACAGTCACGATATGTTCCTAGCATAGAGTGATCTGACGGTTCATATTCTCCTTGATCTTAATGGCTACATTGACTCGTGGCTTAGCACCCAATTGGTCCATGATCTCTATTTAAAGAGCATGGAGAATCACTTTCTGATGATCGATTGTGAGAAAATCTCTTGTAAATATCTTTGTAGGAATTTTTCTTTTGCATTAATAGATTGTTCCAAGTGGCCACATTGGCTACAGTCATGGATGTTTCCCCATAATGTTTTTTCCACGTGAAAAAATCGGTGTGTTGATATTTGATTTGGTTGTGTGAGTGTTTAATGAAGGTGTTAATCCTCTATTATAATATTGGTGTTGTCGAACATGGTATCATAGCACATTTCAAGACCCGCTTGTGTTGTAGATCGAGATCGTGAAACTATGTTTCCTTGTCTCTGGTTTCTACCATTTCCATACATTTCAGGGATGAGAGGACTATTACATTGCATCTAAAGAATTCAATTCATTTAAGAACTATTTTTATTTCACTCGAAAAGGTTTTTGTCTTCCCAAGATACGACCATTTCAATCAGATCCAGAGGTATAAATCTTGAATACGTCCTTTTCATTTTTTGAAGAGTTAATATTTTGGTTTTCTATATTTTTTCTTTTCGGGTTGCTACTCTTTTCAATTTTTTATGTTGTTTTCTCCACACCATGTGCTATCTCAAAAAATCATAAATAGATTGGAAAGAGTTTTCCTATCTAGGTATTTTTTTTGTCGTGTGCTCCGTGCGATCTTGGTAAATCACAAATAGAGGGAAATGTTACATTTTGATCTAACCCTTTTTGTTGTCGAGAAGAGAAATTTTTTGGCATGGAAATTTTTTTATGAGCACACTCTCCAAAGTCATCTTCAACAACAACAACCCCAATCCTCCTAAACAATACAATATGTTTTGCACTAGCTCACTTGTTTAAAAGTTGTTTTATTAAGTAAGAGGTCATGAGTTCAACTCTATTTTTTGTTACTTTTTTCTTTAAATGTTCATGCATTCATTGTAAATTGTATTTCACTTAATTTATAAAATTGAATCACTATTAGTATCTTTAATATTTTATTTTAAAGTTATTTATTTTGCATGGGACTTTATTTTATAAAGTAACTTCATTGTAAAAGTGATCCCCGCTCATTCTATAAAAGTGGGTCACTTCATAAGCAGCTTATTTGTAAAAGTGATGTTATTAGGATGGGTATTACCACATGGACCAATGTAAGGCCTTTCATACAAAGCCTAAAAATAAATAAATAAATCTATCCATCTTCTTGTAAAAATAAATTCAATTTAGTTCAAAGTATTTCTTTCATGATTTTATTTACAGTAGCATAATAACATCATAAAATTCAAAAAATACATACCTCTACATGTATATTAGTTGATTTAGTCCATGGTTCTCTTGTTCTTGATCTTGTCCAAACTGTCCAACTGAATATTAACCATCCATCCAACTAGGAACAGCCTCTCTGGCTCCCTATCTCCAGGAATCCTTGCGGTTTCCTAGCCCTGTAGCCCAAAATGATTAGCAATAGTAGTGCCCTGTGAGAGTTTTCAAAATGCTTTGTTCTCCCAATTTTCCTCCTCCTCCTTCACCTCTTGTAGAAATTTCCAATGCAAAAATGAGACTCCTCCCCTAATCCCCTCCTCTCTTCCTTATCCTCCTCTGTCAAATCTCCCTCATTAATTTCCCAACAACCTTATCCCTCCATTAATTACTTCACCCACCTTTTAATAATAAAATAATGAAAGTCTCATTTAATATATTTTAATAATTAATTAAATTTAAATTAAAAACTATGATAAAAATTAATCAATTTGGGTTGTTACATACACTCACCCTTCAAGAAACTTCATCCTGAATTTAGAGTAATTTACAATACAAGGGTAATGACACATGATTCATACATTCACATCAAATAATCAACATCATCAATTTAAAACACTTATACATACTAGTGTACATGTTCAAGGCCTGCATGTGTAGCTAGCACATACAGGACTCACACATGCACTAATGACAATAATTATCACTCCTAAATTAATTCTTGCATGCGTCCAATCCAATCAACAAGACCATTCATTTCATAAAACATAGTAAACCATTTAAAATGCTTGTAAAATCCCTCAAGTATAATAATTTATCACAAACAACATTCATTTAGATGATTGTAGTTCAGTTAAGAAATTATAAATACACATAGATACATATTTTCTTTTCAAAAAGAGGGAAAATAATAAATTCTACTATATGGTGAAATCCCCACACACTCTCAACTAATTCTATTCATCCTTCCTCCCTAACTTACTCCCATATTCCATCCCTATCCTTCCTCTTCTGGACTATCTTGGAGCGTCAACTATATTGACCTAACTCCAAATAGAAAATGTAAGGGGAAGTGTCAACTCTCTTGATCAAAATTCCCCAACAAGAAACTGACAGTGATAATCACACGTCTAGGGGAGCGTGAACTAACACCATCCTCCCATGACTCCAAGTTTCAGAGGACACACGGTGGGAAATGCCTCCACCCCTCCTAATATAACTAGGGTCAACACCCTTCCATGGACCATATAGTGGCATTGTGTTTCTAGGAAAATTTTCATCGTATATTCAGTTTTAGGCAGACTCTCCACCGGAAAACCTGCACTTGTCCACATATCATAGAAATGAATTTCGTCCAACATAATTTCACATACAATATTCATACCATATTGTTTCTCGATCGATGTTCATGACATCAACCTCTATCATCATTATCCTTTAACTATTGCATAGTCTCTTGACCTGCAAATTAGTCTATAACACAACTCATACATATCCACGCATTATCATCATGTGAATGCATTTAATCATAATCTCAATCCGGGATCCACGTACCAACAACTTTAAATGTCAAAATTTTCAAGTTATAAATAGATTGCATAATATCCATCATAGTTCAAATAGCCTTAAACATTCATAGAATTGACATTCACATAGGTTCATATGTATTAAAAGTTCAAGTGTATCATTAATAGTTTCACAGTGAATAGAAAATAAAGATGATTAGGCCTCAAGTAATTCTATTTTTCTAAGCCAAAAGGTGGAATTACATACACCCAACCTTCGAGAAAACATATTCCCGAGGTGGTCAAAAAGTGAGGGATGATCTCGTCGTAAGGTCTGGGCATCCTCCCAAGTAGCAGATCCTGGGCTACACTTGTCCCACTAGACCTTAACTTGGTATACCAGACGATTCCTGAGTTGTAGGACCCTACGGTCCAATATGCATAACAGTTCTACCATGAGGGTTCCTGCATCCAATACTTGCAATTCCTTCCAATTCAGTTTATGAGATTCGTCAGCAAAATAATGACGTAGACCAGATACATGAAAAATATTATGACTTTTATGCAATTGGGGTGTCAGTACGAGACGATAGGCAACAGGTCCAATTTTGTCTTGGATTTTGAATGGTCCAATAAATCTAGGTGACAACTTTGTCCCCTTCCCGAACCGAATGGTACTCTTATTAGGCCTGATACAAATGAAAACTTGATCTCCGACTTTATAAATTCGATCAGTCCTATGTGCATCAGCATAAATTTTATGTCTATATTGTGCTTCCTTTAATCAAGACCTAATCTGAATCACCTATTCCTCCATATCTTGATTCAATTATAGCCCAATTGTCACTCAGTATTCTAACATTTCCCAAATCAACGGTGTCCTGCATGGCCTTCCATACAAAGCTTCATAGGGTGGAATTCCAATGGAGCTATGAAAATTATTATTATAGGTCAAGTCTACCAAAGGTAGATACTTCTCCCAATGGGTTTGATTATCCATAACATATATCCTAAGTATGTATTCCATAACCTGATTTACTCTCTTAGTTTTCCCATTTGTTTCAAGATGATAAGTTGTGTTTAAGTTCAACTGAGTTCCCAACGTTGACTGCAAAGTTGTCAAAAACCTATATGTGAATTGGGAGTCCCTATCTAAAATTATCTTCTTGGGTAACTCGTGAAAATGGATGACCTCACTTATAAACACACATGCCACTTCAGTGGCATCATAAGTGTCTCTAACCAGAATAAAATGAGCACTCTTGGTCAACTTATCAACTATTACAAGAATGGCATTGTGTGTAATGTACCCCAAATTTACCAATTTAAAAAAAAAAAATCTTAGGAACATTAAATCTTATTTCTCTTTGAACAAATTATTCCAGAAGACTTATAGTTAATATAAGTAGGTAATTATCATCATTGTTAACTTCTGCAAGGTTTATAATTTTCCAGTTATCAAAATGACAAACTGTCATCACGAAATATTCTAACTATGAGATACTTCATACTGCACAATAATCCTATACAGAAGGGAAAGGGTGACTTCGCTATACCTTAACCTCTCGGGTTTCAAGCATACCTACAATTATTAACCTTTCCACATTCTAAACATTGACCTTTATAAACCTTCAACCCTACTAGTATTATAATCCTTCCATATATGTGTTTGTATTATACATAGGACCCTTAGTCTTATACCCATTTCTATGCATAGACCTCCATATCAGAGTACATAATAAAACCCCATTCAAAATTACAAAATAAAAATCCCTACGCATAGACATTGNCACAAACAACATTCATTTAGATGATTGTAGTTCAGTTAAGAAATTATAAATACACATAGATACATATTTTCTTTTCAAAAAGAGGGAAAATAATAAATTCTACTATATGGTGAAATCCCCACACACTCTCAACTAATTCTATTCATCCTTCCTCCCTAACTTACTCCCATATTCCATCCCTATCCTTCCTCTTCTGGACTATCTTGGAGCGTCAACTATATTGACCTAACTCCAAATAGAAAATGTAAGGGGAAGTGTCAACTCTCTTGATCAAAATTCCCCAACAAGAAACTGACAGTGATAATCACACGTCTAGGGGAGCGTGAACTAACACCATCCTCCCATGACTCCAAGTTTCAGAGGACACACGGTGGGAAATGCCTCCACCCCTCCTAATATAACTAGGGTCAACACCCTTCCATGGACCATATAGTGGCATTGTGTTTCTAGGAAAATTTTCATCGTATATTCAGTTTTAGGCAGACTCTCCACCGGAAAACCTGCACTTGTCCACATATCATAGAAATGAATTTCGTCCAACATAATTTCACATACAATATTCATACCATATTGTTTCTCGATCGATGTTCATGACATCAACCTCTATCATCATTATCCTTTAACTATTGCATAGTCTCTTGACCTGCAAATTAGTCTATAACACAACTCATACATATCCACGCATTATCATCATGTGAATGCATTTAATCATAATCTCAATCCGGGATCCACGTACCAACAACTTTAAATGTCAAAATTTTCAAGTTATAAATAGATTGCATAATATCCATCATAGTTCAAATAGCCTTAAACATTCATAGAATTGACATTCACATAGGTTCATATGTATTAAAAGTTCAAGTGTATCATTAATAGTTTCACAGTGAATAGAAAATAAAGATGATTAGGCCTCAAGTAATTCTATTTTTCTAAGCCAAAAGGTGGAATTACATACACCCAACCTTCGAGAAAACATATTCCCGAGGTGGTCAAAAAGTGAGGGATGATCTCGTCGTAAGGTCTGGGCATCCTCCCAAGTAGCAGATCCTGGGCTACACTTGTCCCACTAGACCTTAACTTGGTATACCAGACGATTCCTGAGTTGTAGGACCCTACGGTCCAATATGCATAACAGTTCTACCATGAGGGTTCCTGCGTCCAATATCTGCAATTCCTTCCAATTCAGTTTATGAGATTCGTCAGCAAAATAATGACGTAGACCAGATACATGAAAAATATTATGACTTTTATGCAATTGGGGTGTCAGTACGAGACGATAGGAAACAGGTCCAATTTTTTCTTGGATTTTGAATGGTCCAATAAATCTAGGTGACAACTTTGTCCCCTTCCCAAACCGAATGGTACTCTTATTAGGCCTGATACAAATGAAAACTTGATCTCCCACTTTATAAATTCGATCAGTCCTATGTGCATCAGCATAAATTTTCTGTCTATATTGTGCTTCCTTTAATCAAGACCTAATCTGAATCACCTATTCCTCCATATCTTGATTCAATTCTAGCCCAATTGTCACTCAGTCTTCTAACATTTCCCAAATCAACGGTGTCCTGCATGGCCTTCCATACAAATCTTCATAGGGTGGAATTCCAATGGAGCTATGAAAATTATTATTATAGGTCAAGTCTACCAAAGGTAGATACTTCTCCCAATGGGTTTGATTATCCATAACATATATCCTAAGTATGTATTCCATAACCTGATTTACTCTCTTAGTTTTCCCATTTGTTTCAAGATGATAAGTTGTGTTTAAGTTCAACTGAGTTCCCAACGTTGACTGCAAAGTTGTCAAAAACCTATATGTGAATTGGGAGTCCCTATCTAAAATTATCTTCTTGGGTAACTCGTGAAAATGGATGACCTCACTTATAAACACACATGCCACTTCAGTGGCATCATAAGTGTCTCTAACCAGAATAAAATGAGCACTCTTGGTCAACTTATCAACTATTACAAGAATGGCATTGTGTGTAATGTACCCCAAATTTACCAATTTAAAAAAAAAAAATCTTAGGAACATTAAATCTTATTTCTCTTTGAACAAATTATTCCAGAAGACTTATAGTTAATATAAGTAGGTAATTATCATCATTGTTAACTTCTGCAAGGTTTATAATTTTCCAGTTATCAAAATGACAAACTGTCATCACGAAATATTCTAACTATGAGATACTTCATACTGCACAATAATCCTATACAGAAGGGAAAGGGTGACTTCGCTATACCTTAACCTCTCGGGTTTCAAGCATACCTACAATTATTAACCTTTCCACATTCTAAACATTGACCTTTATAAACCTTCAACCCTACTAGTATTATAATCCTTCCATATATGTGTTTGTATTATACATAGGACCCTTAGTCTTATACCCATTTCTATGCATAGACCTCCATATCAGAGTACATAATAAAACCCCATTCAAAATTACAAAATAAAAATCCCTACGCATAGACATTG
>JZKD02S1909743.1:10094-26910 GCA_000966675.3 Picea glauca
CATGAGTTAGGTAAGGGAGAAAGGGTCGGTCACACCTCTAACAGATACAATCTCAGGTCAAGAAAGAAAGAAGGAGACTTTGACAACCAAGACCATCCCCTCATAGCAGATAGGCCTACTAAATCCGCATCAGCCACTACTAAAGAAAAGAAAACTCAGAGTGATTTGCCAGCATCCAAGGAGCCTGTCACTGAGGTAAGGGAAGCTCCTAAGACTATCCCCTCCTTCAATTTTGAGCATGAGATTCAGAAGATTAGAATTCTTGTACCCCTATCTGAACTCATTAAAAACGAAGATTTCAAAAGGTCCCTCTCCAAGATTCTACAATCTGAGTCCCCCCAGCCTCCCTCCGACTCAGTGAATCTCCAAGATGAAAATCCAACAGTTGTCCTAGGGCCCATGGTAGAAGATAGAGATGATTCATCCCCTACCTTCTACACATCCCTGAACATACATGATAAAGTGTTGCATAACTACCTCATGGACTCAGGGGCTTCCCATAACCTTATGCCCAAAATAGTAATGGAAGAGTTGGGAATGGAGGTGAAAAAATCTTATCATGATTTGTATTCTTTCGATTCAAGGAGAGTGCAGTGTCTAGGAGTCATCAAAGACCTGGTGGTTTCTTTGTTTCAGCTACCTATGAAGAGTGTGGTCATGGATATTATGGTAGCTGACGTTCACCCCAAGTTTGGCATGTTGTTGTCAAGGTCTTGGATTAAAAGGCTTGGAGGAATGCTACATATGGATCTCACATATGCCACCATTCCGGTTTTTGGAGGGGAACATAGAAATTTGTACAGAGAATCTCAACTAGCCTATATTGTCAGTGATGAAGCAAACCCCACTAACCACCCCATCTTTGCACTTGACACCGACTTAGGGTCTAGTTTGTTACAGATCACTGGAACTCCTGAAGTCCCTTTACAGATAAGAAAGCAACCCATTCTCAATCAGCAGATACCTCCTCCAACCACCTTTTTTTGGAAGATGTTCTTTTACGGAGCTTCCTCCAGTATAGGCGCAGGCGCTGGAGTGATTTTCATATCACCCTGGAAAGAGACCATATCCCTGTCATACAAGATGGAATTTGAAGCTACCAAAAATGTGGCGGAATATGAAGCTCTTGTTCTGGGTATGAGGGCTGTAAAATAAATGGGAATTGAAGAGGTGTCGGTGTTTGGAGATGCAGAATTGATAATCCAACAGGTCAGGAATGTTTACCGGGCCAAGCATCCTCAGCTCAGGAGTTACATAAACGAGGTATGGGACCTGATTGGTAATTTCTTCTCAGCTTTCAACATTACTTTTTTCCCGAGGGAAGAAAATACCTTGGCCGACTCCTTAGCGGTCTCGGCTAGTCTGTTCAGGGTCCCTCTGCTACCAAAGATCCATGGTGAGGTCAAAATCAGACACAGACCATCCATCCTGGACAATGTAAATCATTGGGAGGTATTTGAGGACGATCTTGAAATCAAAAAAATTCTTCAGTCCAACGATGATTTTTCGGCATTGCACATTGATCAGGATCTTGATTCTGAAGGTGATCCTCCCTCTAAGGTATTATTGAATAAAATCGTTAATCACCAGATTATTTAGTTGCCTAGCAATCACATTCCAAAGGGACTAGTCCCCTTGAGATATTCTGAATGGGTGGCCAATTTGGTCCCAGTAAGGAAGAAAAGTGGAGAAATTAGACTCTTTGTCGATTTCAGGAACCTGAACAGGATCTCAAGGAAAGACAATTACCCCCTGCCCAATATGGAACAAATACTGCAAAGGATAACTGGTGCATCGAGGATATCCATGATTTATGGTTTTTCTGGCTATAATCAAATATCAGTCATACGTGAGGACAGAGAAAAAACAGCCTTCACCACTCCTTGGGGCACATTCATGTATGCCAAAATGCCTTTTGGATTGATGAATGTAGGGGAAACATTTCAGTGAGCCATGGACATAGCTTCCGTCGGGGAGAAATATAAGTTTGTGGTAATCTATCTGGATGACATAACAGTCTTCTCCAGGTCTGACAGAGAGCACTGCGGTCATCTGAGAAAAGTTTTTTTGAAGTGTCGGAAGTTTTGCCTATCCTTAAATCCCAGAAAATCTTTGTTTTCTATGAAGGAGGGGAAGCTATTAGGCCATATAGTATCATAAGAAGGAGTGAGGATTGATCCTAGCAGGGTAGAGGCAATTCAAACCCTGTCACTTCCTAGATCCAAGAAGGAAATTCAGGCCTTTTTAGGGAAGATTAATTTCTTGAGGAGATTCGTCTCAAATTTTGCTGAGTTGGTAAAACATATCACATCCATGCTCAGGAAGGGAAATGAAGTGAAATGGACCGCTGAACCCAGGGTATCTTTTATCCAAATAAGAAGGGCATTGACTGAGGCACCTATGCTGATCAGTCCTGACTATTCCAAAGAGTTCCTAATTTTCTATTTTTCTTCTTTCGATACAGTAGCAGCGGTCTTGTTGAAGAAAAATGGGGAGGGGCGAGAACAACCCATTTCCTTTTTCAGCAAGGCATTAAGGGATGCATAGATCAGGTATGAAATCATGGAAAAACAGGCCTATGCCTTAGTAAAAGCTCTCAAAGATTTCAGAGTCTACGTCCTGCACTCAAAGGTGACTGCATACGTTCCTTCAGCCTCTGTGAAGGACATCCTTGTACAACCCAACATAGATGGGAGAAGAGGTAAGTGGATTTCCAGGATCCTAGAATTTGATATGGAGATCAAACCCACTAAGTTGATAAAGGGACATGGTTTAGCCAAGCTGCTGGCTGAATCCAATTGCAAAGCCTTGGGGATTAGCTTCATCAATGCCTGTTCAGAAAATCCGCAAGCTGAGTCTTCCAATAAGAGTTCTCAGATCACCTTATCACTAGCATCATGCACCTGGTACAAGGATATCTTGTACTTTTTACAAGAATTGAAGCCTCCTGATGGAATGGGAAAAATAAAGGCGAGAGCTTTAAAGCTCAAGGCGGTCAGGTATTGCCTCATTGACCAAGCCTTGTACTAGAAAGACCCTCTAGGGGTATTTTTAAGGTGCCTGGACCCACAAGAAGCCCAGAAGGTTATATTTGATTTCCATAACGGCCTTTGCGGGGGGCATCATTTCTGGAAGACCACGGCTCATAAGATCCTCAAGGTTGGATATTACTGGCCTACTTTATTCGCTGATGTCTGTAGAGAAATCAGAGCTTGCATCAAATGCCAAAATTTCTCAGGAAAGAAACAACTCAGATCACTGTCATTAAATCCTATAGTAGCTTCGGCACCTTTTCAGCAGTGGGGGTTGGACTTCATTGGAGAAATTCATCCTCCCTCAAGCGGTCAACACAGATGGATCCTAACTGCGACAGACTATTTCACCAAGTGGATAGAAGCTACCCCTACCAGGAGTACTTCTCGCAAAGTAATTATCAGCTTCCTGGAGGATATCATAGCCAGATTTGGCTATCCCAGCAAAATCGTCACCGACAATGCCGCCTCTTTCAGGTCTGAGCCTTTGGTCAAGTTCTGTCAACAGATTGAGATTTCGCTGATCCACTCTACTCCCTATTATCCTCAAGGAAATGGATTGGCGGAGTCTTCCAATAAAAGTCTGATCAAGCTCATTAAAAAGTTATTGGAAGACAATAAAAGGGCCTGGGATTCAAAGCTCAAATTTTCTCTATGGGCCGACCGGGTGGAAACAAAGAATTCCCTGGGCATCTCACCTTTCCAACTTGTTTATGGGACAGAGGTTGTTTTCCCTACCCATCTCTCTTTATCTGTGGAAAAATTTCTCTAGGACCTTGAAGGGGAGCCCGACCATATGACTAGAAGGATTCATCAGATGGTCGAAGTACAGTAGATTAGGGAAAATGCCATGAAAAGGGCCTACCATCATCAACAGAAGATCAAGAAAACCTTTGACAGGAAGAGAAAAAAGAAATTTTTTGAGCTGGGTGATCTTGTGCTCAAATGGGATGCGCCCAGGCAGGATAGCGGCAAACACAGTAAGTTTGATGCCCTCTGGTTTGGGCCTCTCAAGATCTCTGAGGTATTTTCAAACAACACTTACAAGTTGCAGGATTTGGAAGGCGAAGAAGTTTTTGATGGCCCAGTGAATGGGCATTTCTTAAAAAAATGTTTTTTATAAACCGCAGGCGACTTCTTTTGTTTTGTAAATATTGTTTTTTGTTTTTTGTTTTTGGCTTAATAAATGACTTCATAGCCCAACAGCAAGGCACTAGATCTGCAAAAAGTGTCCTTAGAGCATCGCAGGGACGACTCTATCCCCCATGGAGCCTAATGTTAGCGACATTTCTTGTCCTAGGCACGAGAGTATTCGGGTCTGCAAGTTGCACGAGAAACGCCCGAGAGCAGCATGGAAAAATCTCGTTTTAAGGCTTCAAATCAAGTGAGCGGGTGAAATTACGTTGTCAGTGGCTCAGATTCATCCATAAGAGTATATCATCGGTCATTGGGATATAAAGGCTACCAATTTGATCGATATATAGTGTCAAAGAAAGCGAATATATGCCAAGACTAAATCTGGTCATCCGATCCAGCGACACATAGTGTGAGATCTGGTCGGCATATCGGCATTCGGGAGTTCGAAGGGTGAAAGTCCCTCGTCATCTCACTTCTCGAAACCCTGAACCCCGGAGTGCCGAAAGTGCCCAGAGTCGGGCCCACAGTATCGCGAAGCAGCCTCAGCTGTTCATCCACAGAAGTCACCTGGCATGCGATTAGGCTCCTTGCCTTTTCGCCCATCGTGACTTTGAAACACAAGGGATAGCTCTGTCATATTTCCAATGCACGAGGCGCTGGGAGCGTCCAGGACCCAGGCCCACAACATCCCCGAGTAATTTCAGGACCGTCAGATCTGAGAGGGATGTGTGGCACCCAATTAGGCCATCTCGGTGTTTTTCTCATCACAACTGTGAATAAGGAAGTATTAACTCCTTCTATTCATGAACGCCGAAAGCGCTTTAGGAATAGACTAAGGGTCACAGCCCGTGGTCACTTGGGAAAGAAAGGAGCTGTGAAAAAAGGGGCCAAAGGCATCGAGTCTAGTCACCGAAAGGATCATCGTGATCTCCATGCGCCATATGATTCAACCTCGATCTTGGTTTTTCGCCTAAAGTAAATGAAGATGAGAAGGAGTAGTTGAAGCCTCTCCTCAGGCATTAAGTGTAAAGTATGGATAATCTGGCAAACAGTCTTCTCGAGAGGGTCCTGTGTACCCATTTTTCTAAAGAATCCATGCTGAGTCCTCGACCAGCCAGAGGAGGTCTACACACGCTAGCTCGGCACTTAATGGCTCAGCTACTCCCCTTGCAGGAGCCATGCGCAGTTAACAGGGCGTTTGACAAGAATACCCTCCCGAATTTGGATGAAGGGACACCAAGCCTCGGATGACTAAGTCTGCTGATGTTGGGCGATTTTCTCTGAGTATATAATCTCAGTCTTTGTATTTTGTAATCCATCGATGGTTGAGCAAGGCTCACGGTTGTAAAAATTTAATGAAGCACTATTATTTTGGTTATGCATGGACTCTTGAGACTTCTCGTCTTATGAATGTCAGTTTCTTTCACGTCTTTGTTTACACTGTGTTAGAACGACTCGGAATTGGAGAATCCAGTCGAGTTGTAACTGTTATAGGATGATGTAGATTGGATCACCGTAACAGTTTCATTTTTTCTAATCGGTCCTTGTGATTTTCTTAAGCGCTAAACAACTTGGAATTGGAGAATCCAGTCAAGTCCCCCTTTCAGTTTCTCGAAGCCCTGAACCAGAGGATCTCGCATTCAGATTTTTTCTTCTACAAACTACTGAAAGTCTTGTTGCCTGAGGTAGCTTGTCCACTCCTCTCACCAAGTCTTCAACCTGCTCATTTTCAAATCAACCTATTGACTGAAGTTAGATCAAGACCTCCTTTGTTCCTTACATGTCGGACCTAGCCCCTGAGTTAGAGTGATATCTTCTCGAGTCTCTACCCATTTGATCAACCATTAAAAACTACTGTGAAATAAAACTGATGGGTGTCAGGCTCTTCTCCTGCTGCAATCCAGGAGTGACTTCCATCGCCAACAATGAGTAGCATAAAGCTCCTCATGTTGCTTCAAATTTCTTGATGCATTTTCTATCACTCCACCTTCCTTCATTAGCACAGACCCCAATCCTTACTTCAAGGCATCTGTGAAGACTATGAATCCTTCTCCCATATCTGACACTCGTAGAATTGGTGCACTGGTTAGTAACCTTATAAGATCGATGAATGCAGTATCAAATTCATTTTTCCATTCATACCTAACCCCCTTGCACTGCAAAGTGGTGATGGGTTTCGCTATTTTAGAGAACCCTTCCACAAATCTCCGATAGTAACCCACTATCCCCATGAAACTTCTTACCTCATGAGAGTTTTTTGGCACTGTCCATTCCATAATGGCCTTTACCTTTTTTGGGTCCATGGAGATTCCTTCACCGGAAATGATATGACCTAAATAGTGAATTTATTTCTGGAAAAAAGAACACTTAGACAACTTTCCATAAAATTTATTCTCTCTAAGGCATGACAACACCACTCGCAATTGTTCCTCATGTTCTATTTCATTCTTGGAATAGATGAGGATAGCATCCAAAAAGACCTGTACAAAGTGGTCTAAGTACTTTCGGAATACACCATTCATGAAGCTCATGAATATTGTTGGTGCATTGGTCAAACCAAAAGGTACTACAACAAACTCATAATTCCCAAACCGAGTTCGAAAGGAATTTTTAGGAATATCACCTTCCTCAATCCTTAACTGGTGATACTGTGATAACGGATCAATTTTTGAGAACATTGTTACTCCTTTCATCTATTAAAAGAGATCATCTATCTATGGCATTGGGTACCTATTTTTCACTGTAGCACAATTCAAGTCCATGTAATCTATACACAGTCATAAGGAACCATTCTTCTTCTTGACAAAAATAATTGGTGCGCCCCAAGGTGAGACACTAGGCCTTATTAGTCCTAAGTCAATTAGTTCCTTCAACTCCATCTGCAACTCACAAATTTATGGTGCCATCATCCTATACAGTGTCTTGGAAATTGGCTTCGCACTAAGTTTCAGCTCAATGGTAAAATCAAGCTTCCTCTCAGGGGGTAACCCTGGTAACTCTTTTGGAAAAACATCATTAAACTCTGACAATACTAGATATTGATCCAAGGAAGGTCCTTTCCCTTCATTGAGACTACATAAAATCGACAAACTTGCCCCATGCAACGTTTAACCTTCATTGTCAAGATAAATCATAGAGACACATTCTCCGTACACCGTGGATCTCTACTGACCTTCCTTCATCACCAACACAAAGCACCCTTTTTATGAAACAATCTACCAAACATCGATGGGATTCTAACCAATCCATTCCAATAATTAGGTCATACGTCCCAAAAGCAGTGACGTACACCTTCAACCTAGTACTACACACTCCCAGGTCTACTAGAAAATTATCAATGTTAGATCCTACCGCTTGTTTTTCCCCCGAAGCCATCTCAACTTGTTTAAAGTCATATTTCTCATAGGCTTCCAACCCACACTTTTCTAATACACAAGGTGAAATGAAACTATTTGTAGAAAAAGAATCAAATAAAATTTTAACATTGACATGATTTAGCGTATCTGGTGACTCCACCACCATGGATTGATGTTCTTCCTGGTGATTATTAACCACTACATAAATCTAGTGGCTACTACTCGCTCTTCCCATCGGGGCCTTTCCTTCTCTATGCACAAATATTGATTGTAACTCTAGACAATCACATTGGTAATTAGGTCCTCCACACCCCCAACAAGTAACACCGGTAATTAGGTCCTCCACACCCCCAACAAGTAACACCATATGGAACCTGCACTCATCCCTGTGACGGTCTCTAAAATGAGTTCCTTCCCCTGGAACCCCTACCCCTACTAATTGCTCCCTGAGAAGGTTGTGGACCTACCTACGTCATTGGTGATGATCGAGATGCTACACTCGCTGCCATTGCAACAACTGATGTAACTTCTCTATGAGCGACTCTATTTCCATAAGGAGGTGGCCTAGATATTCCTCCCCTGGAGAAGGTCCTAGGGGCCTTCCTCATGAATCCAGGATGTTGTGGAATGGTTGATCTCATACCTCTGTTTAGGCTCATATTCTCTTCCGCGTAATGGGAATTTTCAACTGCTTCGGCTACTGATGATGGCTTCCACATCTATANCCTGGGATTCAAAGCTCAAATTTTCTCTATGGGCCGACCGGGTGGAAACAAAGAATTCCCTGGGCATCTCACCTTTCCAACTTGTTTATGGGACAGAGGTTGTTTTCCCTACCCAGCTCGCTTTATCTGTGGCAAAATTTCTCTAGGACCTTGAAGGGGAGCCCGACCATATGACTAGAAGGATTCATCAGATGGTCGAAGTACAGTAGATTAGGGAACATGCCATGAAAAGGGCCTACCATCATCAACAGAAGATCAAGCAAACCTTTGACAGGAAGAGCAAAAAGAAAGTTTTTGAGCTGGGTGATCTGGTGCTCAAATGGGATGCGCCCAGGCAGGATAGGGGCAAACACAGTAAGTTTGATGCCCTCTGGTTTGGGCCTCTCAAGATCTCTGAGGTATTTTCAAACAACACTTACAGGTTGCAGGATTTGGAAGGCGAAGAAGTTTTTGATGGCCCAGTGAATGGGCATTTCTTAAAAAAATGTTTTTTATAAACCGCAGGCGACTTCTTTTGTTTTGTAAATATTGTTTTTTGTTTTCTGTTTTTGGCTTAATAAATGACTTCATAGCCCAACAACAAGGCACTGGATCTGCAAAAAGTGTCCTTAGAGCATCACAGGGACGACTCTATCCCCCATGGAGCCTAATGTTAGCGACATTTCTTGTCCTAGGCACGAGAGTATTCGGGTCTGCAAGTTGCACGAGATACGCGCGAGAGCAACATGGAAAAATCTCGTTTTAAGGCTTCAAATCAAGTGAGCGGGTGAAATTACGTTGTCAGTGGCCCGGATTCATCCATAAGAGTATATCATCGGTCATTGGGATATCGTGGCTACCAATTTGACCGATATATAGTGTCAAAGAAAGTGAATATATGCCAAAACTAAATCTGGTCGTCCGATCCAGTGACACATAGTGCGATATCTAGTCGGCATATCGGCATTCGGGAGTTCGAAGGGTGAAAGTCCCTCGTCATCTCACTTCTCGAAACCCCGAACCTCGGAGTGTCGAAAGCGCCAAGAGTCGGGCCCACAGTATCGCGAAGCAGCCTCAGCTGTTCATCCACAGAAGTCACCTGGCATGCGATTAGGCTCCTTGCCTTTTCGCCCATCGTGACTTTGAAACGCAAGGGACAGCTCCGTCATATTTCTGATGCGCGAGGCATTGGGAGCATCCAGGACCTAGGCCCACAACATCCCCGAGTAATTTCAAAACCGTCATATCTGAGAGGGATGCGTGGCACCCAATTAGGCCATCTCAGTGTTTCGCTCATCACAACTGTGAATAAGGAAGGATTAACTCCTTCTATTCATGAACGCCGAAAGCGCTTTGGGAATAGACTAAGGGTCACAGCCCGTGGTCACTTGGGAAAGAAAGGAGCTGTGAAAAAAGGGGCCAAAGGCATCGAGTCTAGTCACCGAAAGGATCATCGTGATCTCCATGCGCCATACGATTCAACCTCGATCTTGGTTTTTCGCCTAAAGTAAATGAAGATGAGAAGGAGTAGTTGAAACCTCTCCTCAGGCATTAAGTGTAAAGTATGGATAATCTGGCAAGCAGTCTTCTCGAGAGGGTCCTGTGTACCCATTTTTCTAAAGAATCCATGTTGAGTCCTCGAACAGCCAGAGGAGGTCTACACACGCTAGCTCGGCACTTAATGGCTCAGCTACTCCCCTTGCAGGAGCCATGCGCAGTTAACAGGGCGTCTGACAAGAATACCCTCTACTAAGTACGCCGATGTTGGGCGATTTTCTCTGAGTATATAATCTCAGTCTTTGTATTTTGTAATCCATCGATGGTTGAGCAAGGCTAACGGTTGTAAAAATTTAATGAAGCACTATTATTTTGGTTATGCATGGACTCTTGAGACTTCTCATCTTATGAATGTCAGTTTCTTTCACGTATTTGTTTACACTGTGTTAGAACGACTCGGAATTGGAGAATCCAGTCGAGTTGTAACTATTATCGGATGATGTAGATTGGATCACCGTAACAGTTGCATTTTTTCTAATCGGTCCTTGTGATTTTCTTAAGCGCTAAACGACTTGGAATTGGAGAATCCAGTCAAGTCCCCCTTTCAGTTTCTCGAAGCCCTGAACCAGAGGATCTTGCATTCAGAGTTTTTCTTCTACAAATTACTGAAATTCTTGTTGCTTGAGGTAGCTTGTCCACTCCTCTCACCAAGTCTTCAACCTGCTCATTTTCAAATCAACCTATTGACTGAAGTTAGATCAAGACCTCCTTTGTTCCTTACATGCCGGACCTAGCCCCTGAGTTAGAGTGATATCTTCCCGAGTCTCTACCCATTTGATCAACCATTAAAAAATACTATGAAATAAAACTGATGGGTGTCAGTCTCTTCTCCTGCTACAATCCAGGAGTGACTTCCGTCGCCAACAATGAGTAGCATAAATCTCCTCATGTTGCTTCAAATTTCTTGATGCATTTTCTATCACTCCCCCTTCCTTCATTAGCACAGACCCCAATCCTTACTTCAAGGCATCTGTGAAGACTATGAATCCTTCTCCCATATCTGACACTCGTAGAATTGGTGCACTGGTTAGTAACCTCTTAAGCTCGATGAATGCAGTATCAAATTCCTTTTTCCATTCATACCTAACCCCCTTGCACTGCAAAGTGGTGATGGGTTTCGCTATTTTAGAGAACCCTTCCACAAATCTCCGATAGTAACCCACTATCCCCATGAAACTTCTTACCTCATGAGAGTTTTTTGGCACTGTCCATTCCATAATGGCCTTTACCTTTTTTGGGTCCATGGAGATTCCTTCACCGGAAATGATATGACCTAAATAGTGAATTTATTTCTGGAAAAAAGAACACTTAGACAACTTTCCATAAAATTTATTCTCTCTAAGGCATGACAACACCACTCGCAATTGTTCCTCATGTTCTATTTCATTCTTGGAATAGATGAGGATAGCATCCAAAAAGACCTGTACAAAGTGGTCTAAGTACTTTCGGAATACACCATTCATGAAGCTCATGAATATTGTTGGTGCATTGGTCAAACCAAAAGGTACTACAACAAACTCATAATTCCCAAACCGAGTTCGAAAGGAATTTTTAGGAATATCACCTTCCTCAATCCTTAACTGGTGATACTGTGATAACGGATCAATTTTTGAGAACATTGTTACTCCTTTCATCTATTAAAAGAGATCATCTATCTATGGCATTGGGTACCTATTTTTCACTGTAGCACAATTCAAGTCCATGTAATCTATACACAGTCATAAGGAACCATTCTTCTTCTTGACAAAAATAATTGGTGCGCCCCAAGGTGAGACACTAGGCCTTATTAGTCCTAAGTCAATTAGTTCCTTCAACTCCATCTGCAACTCACAAATTTATGGTGCCATCATCCTATACAGTGTCTTGGAAATTGGCTTCGCACTAAGTTTCAGCTCAATGGTAAAATCAAGCTTCCTCTCAGGGGGTAACCCTGGTAACTCTTTTGGAAAAACATCATTAAACTCTGACAATACTAGATATTGATCCAAGGAAGGTCCTTTCCCTTCATTGAGACTACATAAAATCGACAAACTTGCCCCATGCAACGTTTAACCTTCATTGTCAAGATAAATCATAGAGACACATTCTCCGTACACCGTGGATCTCTACTGACCTTCCTTCATCACCAACACAAAGCACCCTTTTTATGAAACAATCTACCAAACATCGATGGGATTCTAACCAATCCATTCCAATAATTAGGTCATACGTCCCAAAAGCAGTGACGTACACCTTCAACCTAGTACTACACACTCCCAGGTCTACTAGAAAATTATCAATGTTAGATCCTACCGCTTGTTTTTCCCCCGAAGCCATCTCAACTTGTTTAAAGTCATATTTCTCATAGGCTTCCAACCCACACTTTTCTAATACACAAGGTGAAATGAAACTATTTGTAGAAAAAGAATCAAATAAAATTTTAACATTGACATGATTTAGCGTATCTGGTGACTCCACCACCATGGATTGATGTTCTTCCTGGTGATTATTAACCACTACATAAATCTAGTGGCTACTACTCGCTCTTCCCATCGGGGCCTTTCCTTCTCTATGCACAAATATTGATTGTAACTCTAGACAATCACATTGGTAATTAGGTCCTCCACACCCCCAACAAGTAACACCGGTAATTAGGTCCTCCACACCCCCAACAAGTAACACCATATGGAACCTGCACTCATCCCTGTGACGGTCTCTAAAATGAGTTCCTTCCCCTGGAACCCCTACCCCTACTAATTGCTCCCTGAGAAGGTTGTGGACCTACCTACGTCATTGGTGATGATCGAGATGCTACACTCGCTGCCATTGCAACAACTGATGTAACTTCTCTATGAGCGACTCTATTTCCATAAGGAGGTGGCCTAGATATTCCTCCCCTGGAGAAGGTCCTAGGGGCCTTCCTCATGAATCCAGGATGTTGTGGAATGGTTGATCTCATACCTCTGTTTAGGCTCATATTCTCTTCCGCGTAATGGGAATTTTCAACTGCTTCGGCTACTGATGATGGCTTCCACATCTATACCATGGCCCTTATCCTAGGGTTTAACCCATACACAAAAAAAAAAAATCTTGTCGTTGATTGGTATCCATGTACAAGACAGGTTTTACTAACTCCATGAACCTGATATCGTACTCTTCCATGGTCCTATTTCCTTGAACTAGACCATGAAATTATCCTACCTATTGTTCCTCATAGTATGCAGGCAAATATTTCCTTTAGAATCTTTCCTCCAAAATCTCCCATGAGACGGTGTCTGGGGTAAGGTGCAACTACCTCTCCAGGTTACCCCACCAGTTCAAGGCACTGTCCCTCAACTAAAATATCGTTATCTTCACCTTAGATGTGGAAGCATAGTCTCTTAATGAAAAACATCGCGTCATTCCTTCCAACCATCCCTCTGCACATTCACTTGCATGCCCCCAGCAAACTCTGGGAGTTTGAACTTTTGTATTTATCCGATGATGTCCCCTGGTGGAGGACCTCCCTCTGAGTCCCACGCCACTTCAGAGTTACCCACTCCAAATGGTGGGGGTTCCACTTTGACATCTCTTTAATGTCTCAATAATAGCCTCTAAAGAGCGAAAAATGAGAGCTAATTCAGGCGATGGTGGTGCCAGCACCGGCGTTGGTGTTCCTTGCGACGATGCCCCTCGGCCTTGATTTCCCTTAGTCCTAACCATCTTGAATAACTGAATATACATCCAACCAAATTCCTATCGGGGAAGATTTTAAGGCATTCAACATTAACTCAACTTATACTTGCAAACATAGGGTTTGGCGCAAGTGTTTTTTTTACTTGTCTATAAACAGACGTTACTCTCTTTAGGGTAAGTGGCTAAAGGTCGGGGTTGAAATCCTCTAAGCTTGGTAACGTGTTCGGATAAGTTGTTAAATCCCTTTCGTTTCCATCTATGATATCACTACGAGGAACCTACCAATTATTTTTACTTACCTCCTTAAGTCCTTAGAAACATGGAAACTAAGTACAATGTTTTAAACACAATGTAAATTAATTATTAAACCCTGAAACAACCCCATTTGATTGACACGTTGTGCATAGTTTGAGCCCCTTGTCATATCTATTGTCAGGATTTGGTACTTGGTCTCGGTGACTTGCGCGATGACTAAGGTATTTGGTAGTATGTAATGTCAATGAATTTGAGTGGTGGGCTCAATGATCGAAACCTGTAATTTTGACATTTGTTGAACTTGACGACCAAACTCAGAAGCTCGAGTTAAGTGTCTTGTGACCAAACTTGAGGCAAGTGGCACTTGATCACAATAGGACTTTGGGATTGGTTCGATTCTATATATATATATATATATATATATATATATATATATATATATAACTTTAGATTATTTTAATTAATATTATTTTTTTATTTTTTTAATAATTTTAAATAACCTTAATTAATTTTTAAAAATATAATATAAGGGAGAAATAAAACGAATATTAAAAATATTAGAAATATTAAAAAAATATATTAAAAAAAATATGATGAGTAGTGCAAGGACTAGCGCCCTTGTGGGCTCTCCTCCCTCATATCTTAGCACTTGGTCTCAGTTTTGGGTGTTGACTTGTGTTTGGTGCTTGGCTCGATGCATTGAGCACTTGTTTTGGCCCCGCATGGGCTCCTCTTTCCTTGTGGCTTGCGCTTGGTGTTGTGGCTTGGCATATGTTGTGTGTGGTGGCATTATGACTTGAACTTGGTTTAAATTCTTGGTATCTCAGGGATTAACTTGGATATTGGGCCTTGAGCGCACTATGCAACCCATGGGTTGTCTCCTTGGTATATGGTGCTTGTCTTAACTCTTGATGTTGGTAGTTGTTTGTTTGGCTATTAGTCACGGTGATTGGACTTGTAGATGGGCCTGAGTTTAACATACTAGGAGATTGGGACAGAAGCCCAATATTTTTATATTTATATTATAAGAGGGGAAAATAATTCCTAGTAAGGTTGGGAGAGGCCCACGTGCCCCCATCCCTCTCTCAAACCCTACCTCGTCCCTTCTTACTCATGCAACATGCAATAATATGCTCGATCGCCTCTTCCTCTACAACAGTCATGGTCGTCAGGCTCCTTTCTCATGGGAGTAAATCCTTTTGGTTCTTCTCTGCAACAGCCATGGTTGCCAAGCTTCTTCCTCACTGAATTAAACCCTTCACGAGAGATTTTGGAAATGAAAGGACCCAAGAGAATAGTCGAAGAAAAGAGGGTTTGAGGAAGAGGAAACGAGCAGGTGTTGTGATGGTGGAGAAGGGAAAGAGTCGTAGGAAGGAGGTGGCGACGAGGGAGTACACATCGGACTCTTCTCAGCTTTACCATGTGAAGAGAGAGAGTGAGAACCAAGTTCAAATCACAGTGCTCACACAATAACATGTTTCTTAAACTTGTGGTCTATGGATGATTAGGTGAAGTTTAGAGAGACTATTAAACTGAACGGGCATTATGATCATTTTTCATTCGGACTAGTTTAAGGTTGAGAATTCAGCGGTTTTGGTACTGATATAAATTCCCATGGAGAAATCATTCATGCTTTTGTTATTTTTCTTTTTTCTTTTTTTTTTCTTCTCTACAATGTCGGGTACCCATCATGGGCACAGACATGCACAAGCTCCTTCATGAGAAACAGGTTGTTCAGCAGTTTCCAGTTCAAAGAGGTGTTGCAGCATATGAGGTCTGGTCATGGGTTCTTTAACCCTAGAAGAGGTATCATGTTTTCTCCTATTGTTGTTGCTATTGTTATTTCTGGAACAAAGAGAATACACAATGATTTTGATGCTTGATGGCTTGGATGGATTCCAGGATAGTTATAAGATTGAAACATGGATAGAATATGCCTCATAAATACTTCAGTCTTGGACTCGGAGAGAGATTCTGCAAATAGTTTTTGCAGATATGAATAAGGTGAGGATTAAAGAACATTCAACATGACTACCAGTGGCTACAAAGACAAGCTCGCATCTTTTATATCAAATAGGGATTATGTCAAAGAGCTTAACCGAGTTCGTGGCTGGGATTTGGGAGACATTGATTAGTGATGTTGTTGTAGTTTCTTTGGCTCTTAGTCACAGAAAAAACAGAGATTCTCTATGTGATGAATGATACAGACGTTCTTTTTTAATGGTTACCAAGGAGTATTAAAGATTTTTAGCGCATTACAAAAGAATGTTTTGCACACTTTTGTATCGATATTTTTGTTCCAAAGGCATGACTAAATTTGCAATGGCACTTTCAAATCCTCTCCATGGTAATCGAAAGGTGGGCATATTCCTGTAGAATTCACCCAGTAGTAAGGACATACATAATGTAGGCCTCTTGTTAGCAATGTATGAACACGGAATTTTAGTTTAGGGTTTCAATTGGGGCATCAATTCCTTTGACCAATGGGGCATGAGGCTTGGTAAGATTTTGGCATTTCGTGTACGAGCTCAACTAAATATGTTTTGCACTGAAGGGAATCCAGTTGAGGGATTTAACCACAACACCACAATGTTGATAAAATGATGCTTGAAGGAAAATGCTCCAATTCATGTGGATTTGCTCCAGTAAAATGTCTAGCATTTACTCTTATATTTGTTGAGAACTAGTCAGTAATTTAATGAACTAATTTTATTGCATTTATTTTGCTGATTAAATTGTAACTCTTCTCAGCATCAACATGAAGTGAAGAAATTTGTGGCAGTAATGGAAAAAGAAAATGGGAAGTATGTCTTGGTTAGAGGAAAATCATGCTTTAGTGGCACAATTCTTGAGTAAGTGTTGTTGTATTTAATTCATACTAGACTCACCTTGTTTGGATGACACAGGAAAAATCACAATGTGCCATTTTGGATTAGTTAGGCAGGATACTCAATTACTTCTATGGGACTTGGTAATAGATGAAATTATAGTTCATGTGCGAATGTGTGCTGGGTGAAATCATGAAGGTGGGTTACACTTTTGCTTGTTTTATGACAAAAAAAACTGTATTTTCACAAGTTATTCAACTTCCGACATATAAAAGTATTTTTTTTATTTAGAA
>JZKD02S1909743.1:52446-63410 GCA_000966675.3 Picea glauca
TTGTGTTTGGTAAACACAATATTATTCGATCCCACCAAATAGAAAATCAGATAATGACTTTAAGTCCAAATTATTTCTCTTGCATTTAAGACTATTTATCTAAGTTCAAAACACTTATAATTTTATGTGAAGAGTGTAACATAAAGTTGGACGATGAGTGTTTCATATATATTATTCTTTCTAAGCTTGGTAGTGTATATTTAGTGTTTGTATCTACCTTTTTATGCCACCAAAGAAGCTCTAGGGAATTATTATCACAAAACCACTCTTGAGTCCTTTTGTGATGCTTTGATTAGAGACTAATATAAGCTTGTGAAACTTGGAGTGATCATCACTGCAGGTACATACAACAAAGCCTAAGTTTCCTAGCAGAAAGATAAATCCAAGAATCCCAAGAAGAAACATCCTCACCACAACAACAAGCAAAACAAGCATCTCAAACCCACTCAGTCAGCTTTCTCTCCTAATATTGACAAAGGAGAAAAATCTAAAAATAAGAAGACTAACAGACATTGCAACTTTTGTAGGAAAGATGGTCATGATGAGTCCAAAGGTTTTAAGAAAATGGAAACTTTAGAAGCAACGATGAAGAAGCACAAACTCAGTATTGATTCTTCTTCTTCTCATGGACATGCACTTTATGCTTCCAGTTTTCCTTCAATGCAACTTCTACTTCTTCTTCTTATGAGTGGATTTTTTATTATGGAGCATCTTATCATATGGCTAAGGATAAAACCATATTTTCTTCTCTAAATGAATGTAACGCCAAGAAAATATGTCTTGGTGATGAAAGACCTCTTAGTGTTGTAGGGTTTGGAATAGTTCAGGTGGATAATCGTCATTTTAATTATGTGTTATGTGTTCCAAGTCTTTCCTAGAACCTTCTATTAGTATATCAAATCACTCATTCAGATGAAGGTAAAACCGTAGAATTTTCACTTCACCAAGTTGTAATCAAGGATCTAAAATATCCTTAGCATGTTCTTGCAACTGGAATGGTTGATGATATTATCAGGTAATACAAGTTTGACAACTTTGGGTCATCATCTTTTCCATCAATTTTTGTTTGTCATAGCGGTGGCTTGAGAAAACTTTGGCATGATCGGTTTGGTCATCTAAACTATCGCTCATTGCAGCAACTATGTAATCAACATATGGTGAATAGTCTTTCTCTTGTTTCATGTAGAAATGGTGTTTGTGTCGGTTGTGTTCTTGGAAAACATCATCAGGACAACTTTGACAAACGTGCCTCTTGGCACACCTCAGCCCCTTTGCAGCTTGTTCATAGTGACTTGTGTGGTCCACTTTCTTCTCCTTATTTTTATGGGTGCAAGTATTTCTTAACTTTCATTAATGACTTTTTCAGGCGCACTTGGGTTTACTTCTAAAAACTCAAGAGTGAAGTTTTTGACAAGTTATTGGCCTACAAGGCCCTCGTAGAAAAGAAATTTGGACATCAAATTCAAAGGTTAAGAATAGATAATGGAGGTGAATATGTGAACAATCAATTTACAATTTACTGCACTACACAAGGCATCCAAATGAAACACGCTATTCCATATACACCACAACAAAATGGTGTCGCTGAGAGAAAGAATCGAACATTAAAAGAAATGGATAATTGTATGATCCAATCTAAGGGATTAAGTATAAAGTATTAGATGGAAGCCATTAATTATGCAAATCACATAGTAAATCATACTCCCACAAAGAATCTTAATTTTTAAAAACATAACATTGGAAGAATCGTGGACTAAACTTAAACCAGATATAAGTTACTTATGTGCATTTGGTAGTGTAGCATGGGCTCACATTCCTGATGAGAAAATGAAAAAATTGTAGCCTAAAAGTGAGAAATGTATAATTTAAAGATGTTAGAGGTTATAGAGTTATTCAACCACATTGTAATGTAATTATTATTAGAAAATTTATTAAATTTGATGAAAATATATTGTCCTGGGAGCTTAATTCAACATGTGTGCCTTCTTCGACCTGCAATCCATCTTTTGTGTTTGTGCCTTCTTTTGTTCCTATTCTGGTTTCTTCTTATTCAAATGATGACAGTGACGATGAAAATCCACCTCCACCTGCTCACCTTCCTCGAAATGACTCCATTGAATATGAACCTACACCTAGCACCATTGCTTCCTAGATGGGTTCGTTCAACACGAGAATCATTTGGGGATCTTGTTGATGATCCTTCAGATCAGTGTCAAACACGTTCACAGTTCCAATGAGCCTCTTCTCTTTTGGATCAAGTTTCAAAGACTCGTGATCCAAATAAATTTGCAAAATCGTCAAGTCATCCATATTGGGACACAACAATGAGTGAGGAGTATCGTTCTTTAATGGAAAACAATATTTGGGATCTTGTACCTCTTTCAAAAGGAAGAAAACTTGCCAGATATAAATGGGTCTATAGAACTAAGTATGCATCAGATGGAAGTGTTGAAAGACACAAGTCTTGGGTAGTTTCCAAAGGATTCTACCAAGTTGAAGGACTTTACTATAATGAAACATTTTCCCTTGTAGCCAAAATGAATTCCATCCACCTTGTTCTATCCCTTGCTACCTCACATAAATGGGAGGTCCATTAGATGGATGTTAAATCTATCTTCTTGCATAGGGATTTGCAAGAATAAATATACATGGAACAACCTCTTGTCTATGTCTAGAATGACTCTATCCTTGTTTGTCACCTTAATAAATCGGTTTATGGTCTTAAGAAAGATCCCCGAGCTTGGTATTCCAAAATGGACATCTTTCTTCTTGACACTAAATTTTCTAGGTGTCATTCTAATCTTAATGTTTATACCAAGAAAGTAGGAATTCGTCTCATAATCCTTGTTATTTATGTTGATGAACTTATCCTCACTGGTAATGACCAAAAACTTTTAATCCCTGTGAAACCTTAGGTTTTTTGCACTATTTCCTTGGCCTCCAAGGTTTTAAACCCTTTGAAAACTTTTAAGAAATGACAGAATTAGGTTTTTTTCACTATTTCCTTGGCCTCCAAGTTTTGCAAACCAAGGAAGGAATTTGTCTTTCATAGTATAAGTATGTGTGCAACCTTCTTTGTTGCTTTCACATGGAAGATTGTAAACCAGAACCTTCTCCCTTCCAGTTTGGAGTCAAACTTGTTGCCACCGATACTTCTTCTGAAGTTGATGCCACTTTGTATTGTCATTTGGTCGGTAGCATATTATACTTGAATTATACCCATCTTGATATTTCCTTTGTTGTTGGTCTTGTTGACCGGTATATGCAAACACCCCATGAAATCCATTGGAAATCAACTAAAATAAAACTTCGGTATGTCTAGGGAAGAGTTCAATTCAGGATACATTACAATGGGGGGACTCCTTTATTGGTTGGTTTCAATGATTCATATTGGTTCAGCGAACCTGATGAATTAAATTCTACTGCAGGTTATGTTTTCAACCTTGGTTCAGGACTCGTCATTTGGGCCTATAAGAAACAACAAGCAATTTCTATTTTTTCAACAGAAGTAGATTATTGAGAAACGGTCAATGCAAGTCAAGAATTCTTATGGCTTCGACAGATCCTTTCAGAGTTTGGATTACAACAGCGGCATCTGAAAACCCTCTAGTGCGACAATCAGAGTGCCAACAAGCTCGCCAAAGACCTGATTCAACATCAGTGCAAAACACATCGAGATACACTTGTACTTCATCAGAAATATCATTCATGATCGAGCTATTGAAGTTCTCTTTTTCCCTACAGAAGATCAAATTGTGGGAATTTTCACAAAGTCTCTTACAAAATCAAAGTTTTCCAAATTTCAATCTATGTTAGGAGTTCATGAACTTGTCATTAAGGGGGAATAGTCTCTAATGTCTCCTTCCTTCTCCTATTGTGTCACCTTTGTAAATCATTCAATCCTATCCCAAGTTGTTCTTAAGGGGGGATGATAGGATATTTAGACACTTAGGAGTTAGTTAAGATCAACTTGGTCTAATGTGTCGTTAGGTGAATGTGTGTTTCTTAGTGTGTTTCTTTATTATGCATTAGTATTCATTTTTAGTTAGGAAATATGAAGGTCATGATATGTTATCGACATAGAGTGATTTGATGGTTCATATTCTCCTCAATATTAACGGCTACATTAATCCATGGATTAACACCCGACTCTTCCATGATTTATATTTAAAGAGCATGAAGGATTTGTTATAGCACAAGTTGTAGGTTGGGAAAAGCATGACCCAACCACGAAACAAGTGTTACAACTTGAGAATCCTACACCCAATGTCACCTCGATGTAGGTCATGCACTTCAAGGGTGACTAGGTCACTCTAGGGAGGTGATCTCGGTGACCCTAGGGAGATTGAGAAGGAAATAGAGGGAAATGAAAGTGAATTCCATAGAGTTCAATTCTAAGTGGGATTAATGGTGGTAAAATATTCCTTGTAATTCAAGTAATTGTTTCCCCACAGGTATAGTACTTCTCTAGATGATTGTACCTGCTCGAGACACAAGAAAAGACACTTTGCAATGATATATGTTAGTTGGATTAGAAAGTTAAGATTTTTGTCCCTAATTTACAGCACTAAATGACAGTTTATATCAACAACTAAAAAATATAAATCATCATACAAAGATATAAACTAGTTAAGTAAATTAGTATCTAGGTTAGCAATGAATATAGGTTGAAAAATGGCACTTAAGAATGGCTATATGATCTAAAAATGGTTGTTGTAAACATGTGTTTTCTGCATAAAATTTCATCCTTATGGCTATATCATTCAATGGAATGCAGTAGTAAAGTCAACCATGGAAAAGTTCCAAGAACTAGCCCAGAAGGTGTGCCCTAGTTAGTAGACTAGGTGAGTGAAGATAGAGAGCTAGTCTAGGGTTAGTTTAGGAGTTGTGAGAGTGTTGGTAGCTAGGGTTATGCAGCCCTAATAGCTGTGGGTTAAAGTTTGTAACAACAATTAGAGTTTTTGGAGAGACAAGATGCCCTACTAGGGGAAAGATCCTCTCAATGAGACAAATCAACTTCAAGCAAGAGAACTTTCAAAAGGTCAAAAAATATGTTTCCCAAGGAAATGATTTTATATCTCCAATGAAAAAAAAGGAATATGACTAGTGCCTTTACTATTGGTTTAATATATTCAAATGATCTTAGAGAAGCTACCTCCTTGGTGTTGGAGTTACTTCACACACACCTAGGATTTATTTTTCCTAAGGTTATTCCTTGTTTATTAGTCATAATTAGTCATTATCCAGTCTCCTATATTTTAGGGGAGAATATTCCACCTGGAGAATATTCTCTTTCAATTGACACTTCAGTTTGACTAGTTGAGTTGAGTTTAGATGTTGCATTGGTTTTATCACCATGCAACATTAGGATCATCACCAAATCACTACTCTTTTTTTCAGTCAGTTAACTGAATATTGGTTGACTAGTTAACTGAGCTAGGTAGCAGTTCAGTCCCGTAACTGCCTGAGAGACTAGACTAGGTGACAATTTACTCCTGTAACTGTTGGTGTGTGTCCAGATCACTCTAGAACACCACTATGGATTATTATTTATTCATGTATCCTATATCTATTGTAAATTATTCACTCTTTGAGTGTGGAATATGGTTAATGAGAATTCTTCGATTCTTTCTCTCCTTCTTCTTTCTCCAATTCTCTCTACAAATGTGTGTATTATTGTTTAGCTAGATCTATTCTATGTAGGTTCAACACATTTACACTTGGGAGTGTAATCTCTTTTACATCCCAAGGCATGTTTCTCTAGGCTAGGGTTTAGCCTAGGAGGGTGCATGCCCTTATACTTCTCTTAGAAAACCCTTGTTAAAGAAATAAGATGAAGCATAAAGTGATCAATACTAAGGTGGGGGTTTATGCCCTTATACTTCCCACCTAGTTCCTAGAAAAATAACCTTGGCTTGAAACAAATGATAGCAAGAAAGTAAAAAACATACCAATTCAAAGGAAAATGCCAGGATAATCCACCACAATAGAAATAGAATAGACTTACAAGGCTAGTGCATCACTTCTCCCATCAACCATTCATAATAATATCCATACACAAGTGCACAAGAGATAAAAGAGCCAATAGGTCTGAAAATTGCAGACCAAGTCTCTCACAAGAGGAAGAGTTATGTTTGAAATGAGATCTTATTATCTCTATCCATACTAAATGTAGATACAAAAATTTGTCCACAAAATAAGGAGTAAAACACAAGATTAGGGCCAAAAACCCTAATCTTTCCCCCTTAACAAATTAATATTAAACAATTCAATTAAAATTTCACTTTTTGCACAAATTAAACTCTAATTTAGGGGGGTGTCACCCCTTTAGGGGATGTTTTTCCACTTTGAGGAAGTCGTTGGTGTTGGAGAAGAATGGATGGGCCTCCAAAGGACATGTGTCAAGCATCTAGGCACTCATATCATGGTGAAGACCCTTCTCCTACTCAAATTTCCATGTGTCAAACAATGGCACCTCACCACCATGCCCTAGCCCCCCAAAGCATGATGTCAAGCTAGAAAATAGGATGTTTTTTCCATCCTGGGAAAAACATTTGGCAAGTAAGGGGTGGGATAGGTCATCCAAGTCATCATCAAGGTCTTCCAATTCTTATATCTCTCATCCGGCATGTGGGCCCCTGGCACCCAACCTGTGGGCTTGTATCCCCATGGAAGCCCAAGCTAGGCTTGTTCTCCCAAAATTGTCCACCAACTAGGTCCTGCAAAGACAAATGAACACACCCTCCAAGGATCTCAAATCATAACGTCATGATAAGTGGATCCAATAAATAAGCAAGCCATCTAAGCATGTGCATCAAATATCATTATATCAAACAATTAACAGCTCAAAGACACTATGTGACTTGTCAAGATTAAGTATGGGAGGGTTGACGAGGTGTCTTATGGGGTAGGTATTTCCCTAGGTCAAGGAGAAATTTCAAGATATCCCTCTCTAATTTATGTAAAGTGGATGATGTGGTAGGGGTCAAGACTCAATGTTCCTAGGGATCATGACATACAATGGTTTGTAGTGTCTCATTCATGGGTGCCTTTGTAGAGGGTGTGATACCTTCGTCTGCAATGCACTTTTTCCAATTCCATAATTTGTTTTTTATATTTCTTTCTTTATAATTTATTTCATAATAGAATAAGGAGATATTGAAGGTCACTTACCTGGCGTGGTGACTAGGTGATGGAAATGTTGTAAATTCTAACCTTGTACAATGTCTACTATAAATAGATATTCAGAAAAAAACAAAAAATATACAATGGAAAATACAAACATTACACAGAGATTTTTCCCCTGGAAACCCAAACCAGGAAAACCAGCATATATTATATTCATTCATTATGTTACATTGTTTACAATACAATATACATATAGGAGCCAGTGGCATCCAAAACCCTAACTCAATGACCTGAATTAGTCCAAAACCCTAATTCCTTAACCGAAAATAGAAAACCATCGACAAAAACCAAGTGCCAAAAAACCACCTAAATACATGACACGTTTCTCGAGTTAGGTGTCACCTTTCCCGAGGTAGAATATAGAAAAAAAAAAAAAAAAAAAACTGGGGGTGTTGCCCCTACACCCCCCTCTAACCCCCCTGCGCACCTGGCACAGACACTTAGACACTACTACTCGTGAAAAGAATATAACACATACCCAACATTTTCCCACTTGTTTTTTTCTTTGCACACAAGGGGTTACAAGGTTACATAGTCAACAATCCAGGGTAGCAATGCCCATGGATCCTCTACACCAAGAGAACTTCTCAGTGCTCACATATTTTTTTAATGAATCTGCAACATTCTTCAAAGTGTCCACCTTCATCAGTGATACTTTCTTTTCTTCAATCATGTCTCTCACAAAGTGATATTGAACATCAATGTGCTTTGTCTTTGAATGATAAGCAAGTTTCTTCACCAGAAAAATTGCAGTCTGACTATCACACTCTATCCTTACAGCTTGTTGTACCAACCCAATACCTGAACACAATATTTGTAACCATATTTCTTCCTTACTTGCATGAGTGGCTACCATGTATTCATATTTTGTAGTTGAAAGTGCCACTACAGCCTGTCTTTTGCTCATCGAACTTATTGTTCCTCCAAACAGGTTAAACACATACTCGCTTGTAGATCTCCTACGATCCAAATCTCCAACCCAGTATGCATCCACAAAGACATGTATATCGACCACTCTGTCCAATCTCGGTCTTCCTTTGTAACACAATCCATAGCTAGCAGTGCCATGCAAATACCTAAAAACCTTTTTTACTATTGTCAAATGCTCCTTCCCTGGTTTTGACATATACTTGCTCAAAACTCCCACTGCATGTGAAATGTCTAGTCTAGTAAAGACCATTGCATACATCAAACTACCAACTACACTCACATATGGAACATGAGAAATGTCCTCCTCTTCTTCATGTGTCTTGGGAAACTGATCCGCAGATAACTTTACACCAACAGGAATAGGAACCTTGACCGGTTTGCATTCCTGCATATTAAACCTCTGCAATATTGTCTCGACATATTTTCTCCAATTTAACCAGAATTTCCTCCTTTTTCGATCTCTTTTAATTTCCATGCCCAAAATGAAATTTGAAGCACCAAGATCCTTCATGTCGAATGTAGAGGACAACTGAGTTTTCACATCCTAGATAATCTCCTTGTTGTTTCCTATCAGCAACATGTCATCCACATACAAGACCAAATAAATCAAATGATCGCTAATTAATTTAGAATAAACACAGTGATCCTCTTTGCTTCTTTTGAAGCCAAGTCCTATCATATAAGTATCAAATTTTTGATACCACATCCTTGGTGATTGTTTTAAACCATACAGGGACTTTTTCAACTTGCATACCAGCTCCTTCTTTCCTTTCACAGCATAACTTTCTGGTTGCTTCATAAAGATTTCTTCTTCCAGATCCCCATGCAGGAATTTTGTCTTCACATCCATCTGTTCTACTTAAAAATCAAATGCAGCAGCAACAGATAACAAAAATCTTATAGAGGTTAACTTGGCAACAGGAGAAAAAATCTCACCAAAATCAATTCCCTCAACCTGGGAATAACCCTTTTCTACTAATCGAGCTTTGTATTTCTCCACTTTTCTTTTTGCATTCAACTTCTTTTTAAATACCCATTTGTTTCCAATGCGCTTTCTTCCAGTTGGAAACTCCACTAGATCCCAAGCCTCATTCTTATCCAAAGATGCCATTTCTTCTTCCATGGCCCTTTTCCAAAGATTTTCATCCTTTGAATCCACTGCCTCCCTGATAGTTCTAGGATCATCATCAGTAATAGACAAAGAAAAATTTGAACGAAAATCCAATGGACTATACCTTTCCAGTAGCCTTCTTTCTCGATCTAATCTCCTCAATACTGGAGTATGAGGATATTCTTCTTCTGATTCATGTTCTTCTATAGAGTCAGCTTCATCATCCTTTAAATCAAACTCTATCTTCTATGGTTCTTCATTACTTGGTAGGACTTCCTGTTTAACAACATCCTTCATTTCTCTAAATACGACATCTCGGCTATACACTAACTTCTTAGTTTCTGAGTTCCAAAGCTTATAACCTTTGAGACCATCTTTATCTCCAATAAATATACATTTTTCAGCCTTCTTATCCAGCTTACTCATGTTTTCCTTTGGAACATGAACATATGCATCACAGCCAAATACCTTAAGATGTGTGAGAGAAGGTTCCTTACCAGTCCATACCTCTTGTGGAGTCTTGTCACCCAATGCCAATGAGGGTGATCTGTTGACCAAATAACATGCAGTACCCAGTGCCTCTGGCTAGAATTCTTGCCCTAACCCGACACCACTGAGCATGCACCTTTATTTTTCCATCAGCATCATGTTCATCCTTTCTGCAACTCCATTCTGCTGAAGTGTATATGGAGTAGTCTTCTGCCTTGCTATACCGCACTTCTTACAGAATTCTTCAAATTCATTTCTGCATAACTCTCTGCCATTATCTGTCCTCAACAGCTTGATTCGTTTCTCTATTTGATTCTCAACAAGAGCCTTAAACTCTTTAAACCTCTAAAAGACTTTAGATTTATTCTTGAGGAAATATATCCAAGTTTTCCTCGAGAATTCATCTATAAATGAGACATAGTACATAGATTTTCCCAATGATGGGACCGACACAGGTCCAAAAACATCACATGAACTAGCTATAAAATTTCTTCTACCCTCGTTGCACCGGAGAGGAATCTTACCCGATTTTGCTTCCCATGTAGACAATGTTCATAGAAATCAAAATCCAGAGAGAAAATAGACATACCTTCAACCATACCTTTACCGTGTAGTATTCGAATACCCTTCTCTCCTATATGCCCCAGTCTTTGATGCCACAACATAACCTTTTCTCTAGAGACTATAGAATTTCTTTCTTCTTTAACTTCAATATCAGGAAAAATGGAGTTATTACACCCATCACTAATAGTGCTTCCTAGCAGCTTATACAGAGTTCCAAACCAAAATCCCTTCATCAATACCATTGTTCCTCGAACCATCCTGCAAGTTCCCTTTTCAAAATTTGTTTTTACCCCTGCATCTTCCATTTTGCTTACAGAAATCAAATTTCTGGCCATACCTGGGATGTGTAGAACACCAGGCAGTGTTCTAATCCTTCCATATATGAGTCTCAACTTGACCCTTCCTCTTCCTATGCTTCTGGTTGCCGAATCATTACCTAAGAAAACATTACCTCCATCATACTTTTCATATTCGCAGAACCACTCCCTGTGGGGAGTCATATGAAAGGATGCACCAGATTCAGTCAACCATGCCTCATGATCTGCATGTGTGCTTGAAGAGGCCAATTACACATCCCCTCCTTCTTCCTTGGGGGTATTTTCTTCTGTAGAAGAAGATTCTTCAGATCCCTTCTTTTTCTCAACTTTGGATCTACACTGCTTCTTGTAGTGCCCTTCTTTTC
>JZKD02S1909754.1:32284-94818 GCA_000966675.3 Picea glauca
CTAAAGACGATATGGGCTCGACTTTGAATTGTAACTTAATATCAACGCACAATGCAAATAAGATCATAGCTCGTTGAATAGACATGGAAAACATAAGTTTTCCAAGACAAAATATTTAAATGGAAGAAAACTCATCCAAGAGTACAAATTCACGTAAAAACAGTCTACTCCATCACCAAGAAAGAGAAAGATGATACCAAAAAACCCAAATTTTTGTCGAGTTATAATCAAGTTTTGGAAGGAGAACGCCAATTGGATGAGTCGAAATCGTCGAATGGATAGATGCGAAAATTAAAACCAAAGAATTTGATATTTCAATAGACAATAGACCAAAAATGGCCAAAATAGGTGACTATTGGTCCGATAAGCAAACCATGGAAATAGTCGACCTATTAAAATAATATCAAGATGTCTTTGCATGCAACTACAAAGACAATTGGTACAAGATATGGGTGATATGAAAATTGAACTCATTCCTAGCGCCAAACCTGTTAAAAAACGGCCATATAAGCTAGCACACAAATACAAGCCCATTGTCCAGAAAGAAATTGAACGAATGTTTGTTGCTAGCATTATATATCTGATTGACAAGTTGAAATGGGAAAGCCTCGTGGTTGTGCAACTAAAGAAGCATGACCCAAAGAAATTGAGAATCTTTGTTGACTTCTGAGGACTGAATAACTCACAGTGACCGATCCATTCCCCACTCCATTTGTCGATGAGATTATCAATGAGCTAGCAGGACATGAATGTTACTCATTCACCGATGGCTTCTCTTGATACAATAAAGTACCTATAGCTAAGCAATATCAAGAAAAAACTACATTTGTCTCCAAATTTTGTTCATTTGCATACAAATTCATGTCATTTGGCCTCAAAAACACCCCAGCATACTTCTCAAGCATAGTAGTGAAGGCATTTCAAGAATATATTTATAAAACAATGATTGTATACTTCGACGACTAGACTATCTACAGCGTATTAAAAAACCACATCCAATGGTTAAGAATGATGTTGGAAAGATGCAGGAAAATACAATTATCTTTAAACATAAAAAAGTGCATTTTTACCACGCCTATAGGCATATTGTTGGGCCATATTGTTTACAAAGATATGATAAAAGTCGACATGGCCAATTTTAAAATAATCCTCGATTTGAAACCACCAGTCAACCAAAAATAGATCAAAGTCTTCCTGAGACACACAGGATATTACAGAAATTTCATCCTCCACTACTCTGAAACCACATTCCCAATCGATGAGATTTTAAAGAAAGAAGTTGAGTTTCATTGGAGTCAGGAGTGTGACAAATCTTTTGAATTATTAAAAATAAAATTGGTAGAAGCGCCCATCCTTTGATTTCTGGATTGGTCAAGGAAATTGCATGTTCATGTCAACGCCTCAATTGTTGGTGTTGGCGTGGTCTTAGCCCAACCATACGATGACATGGTCAACCACCCGAACACATACGCCAGTCGGAAACTAAATAAAACAGAAAGAAACTTTTCGACGACCGAATGAGAAGCCTTAGCAATGATTTTTTCCCTACAAAAATTTTGACACTATATGCTAGCGAACCCCTTTACATTTTTCACAGATCATCAAGCGTTGAAATATCTAGTCAATAAATGATTCCATCAAGGGAAAAAATTTCGATGGCTACTACTCTTTCAAGAATTCGACTTCGAAGTAGTAGTCTAATCGAGAAAGAAGAATGTCATCCTGGATCATCTATCCCGACTTGAGATAGGGGAAGATCCGACATGGATAGATGATGAATTACCATATGTGAATCTATTCAAGGTTGAAACAGTACCCAAAGAACTAGAAGAAATCGCAAATTTTCTAGAAGAATGGAAAGCACCTAAGGATATCCCAACCAATAAACGAAAAATCCTAACCACAAAAGTTGCACCATTCACCCTCATGAATGTATATCTTTATAAGCTAGGATTCGACAACATTCTGCGACAATATGCACTAGAGCATGAACGTGAAGACATAATTAATGAAGCACACGTCGACCCAGCAGGAGGTCACTTTCAAGCCGACAAGACAGCCAAGAAAATCCTTCAAGCTAGTCTCTGGTGGTCGACTTTACACAAACACTGTCGAGAACAAGTAAAGAAATGTGACAAATTTCAAAGGCTAGGCCAAGGATTGTTGAAGAACGAGATTCCCTTGCACTCCGTAAATCCCAGTTTACTGTTTGAAATCTGAGCTATTCATTGTGTCGGTCCTTTCCCAAAAAAGAGCGAAAAGGTCGGGAGAAAAATACATTATCACAGTCGTCGAATACTTAACAAAGTGAGCTTAAGAAGAACCAATTGAGAATTGTACAAAGGAAACAGCTGCAAAGTTTATTTACGAAAGTATAATAACCAGATTCGGTTGTCCCTTAACGATAATCGGTGAGCAAGGAACCCACTTCATCAATAGTACAATCAAAGTATTGTTGATAAAATTCATGATCGACCATAGAAAAACAACTACATATCACCCACAAGCTAATGGAGCCATCGAATCTTTTAACAAAACACTACATAAGGGCCTCACGAAAATATGTGGTCTCTACAGAGACAATTGGGACGACAAAGTTCCAACAATACTATGGGCATATAGAACAACATACAAAAGATTGACTAGCCAAACACCCTTTAAGCTAGTTTACGGCCAAGAAATACACTTTTCCGCAAATGCGGGTCAGATAGATTATGTTTTAGAACTTGATCACATGGTGAATACATGACATTGCTTCTACCAACTTAACCAATTAGAAGAAGAAAGGATGTTGGCATACATCAGGAAATTCAGAAAAGACGGCAAAAAACCTAGCATGATCGACACATTAAGAAAAAATACATCAATAATGGAGACTTGGTACAGCTATATGACAGTCGAGTAAAAGGTAAACCAAACAAGCTAGAGACTGCATCGCTGGGTCCATATGTGGCCGAGGAAAATTAACTTTTAGGAGAAGTATAATTGAAAATGCTACAAGGGCACCCTTTCAAGAAATTAATCAATGGGGATCATCTAAAAATATATCATACATAGTCACGTAAATCCCTATTGGTGAAAACCTCCATTGGGACGCCAGTAGGACTCGACTAGGTCGAAAACCCATCAGGGAGACCCTAGTTGAAAAACTGAATAAAATATATATATATATATATATATATATATATATATATATATATATATATATAAGGATTAAAAGAAAAAGATAAGTAAATTTAAGGAAAGCCAAAATAATCAATCATTTAGTTACCAGGATTAGGTACAAAAAATTGTCTACTACAAGCTATACGACTGGTCGAATACATTCAACGCATTCATTCACAACTATCACATTTCAACATGGGGAGAGAATAGAGTCCCTGGGCAGCAATTAGAGAGGAAATGCAGAAATCAAGAACAAGTTTGGTACCCAGACGAGACTTGCGCCACTACTTAAACAAGCACACTAGTTGATCAATCGAAAGAGAATTACATCGTCTAGTCGAAGAAAGAACTCACAAGTGTGGATTTTGAAGATCAAGCGAGCAAGGAAAACATCAAGTGACTGAGCATACAAGCAACACCTCAATCAAATAGGAATACCCTTAGCAATGTAAGCATGGCCTCAAACTACAAAATATTAATCAAGTCGACAAGAAAACTGAAGCCGGCGTGGTCGAGCACTTCAACCGTAGGATTTTGACCGACCAAATAAACTGACCCGACCAAACATCACAAGTGAATGTCGACCAAGTCGAGTGTGTCCCCCAAGATAAAAAAAAAAAAATTGGCCGCGTAGAAACAGTTGGCCACGATGAATACACAATTAATGAACAACGAGAGGAGATCGACCACCATACCGTCGTCGATGCAAGTGTATCTTCACACGAACAAGTAATCACATTTGACGCTATGACCGAGGCATGTGAGTTAATGTCGCCAATGGACGAATTAAAGTTCCCACTCTAATTCCCACCTATAAATATGGATGAAGCATTTGACTTCGCCTCATTGTTATTTACACCCAAGCATTCAAGCAAGCAGAGTCTCGAAATCTAAGTTGCACACCCAACTCCAGAGCCTCAAAAAACCTCATTGGATAAGCAAGAATCTACATAAATGCCTAGAATGAGGGGACAAGTAGCAGATTCCCTAGTCGAACCAAGGACAAAAGAAAATTTCGACAAAGCAGTTCCAACGGAATTAGAAATAGAATGCAGAGCATTCGCGGGTTGTGAATCAAAGAAATAGACTGGTCTCGACAATGGTATAACTTTACGGCATGGGGAATGGAGGATGGCCAATGTAAGGAAGAAACTAACTTCCTCGAGCAAGCAGGAATTCATCACTTTTTGGGTGCACCCCAAATAGCAGAATTCGATGGATGGAAAGAGGAAGTTGTAAAGTTCCTCGTCAGTCGCTATCATAATGGATACCTCTATCTCGATTACCCAGTTGCAATCACAGGAGGTCTAATCCACAGGATTACTGGAATACCCCATGGAGGCACATATGTTCCTAAAACCCTAAATACCAATGATTGGTTGCAGATCCTCACAGACGAGACGTCGGCCAAAAACTCAAAAGAACTACTAATCAACAGAGTAGTTGAACCCCATTCAAAATATGCATGCATCATAGTTTATTTATGTTTTATAGCTGCTAGTTGGGCTTCGGATGTGAATCTCACAATTTTTTAACCAATTGGCCAAATACTCCAATCGGGAGCACGGTTCGACTGCGCTGAGAACATAGTCGTGCTAATTAGAAGCAATTGTGTTGACTATCAAGAGTATGGACGGGCCATCAAATTTCCAACACTCCTAATATGGCTAGCCATGAGTCAAGTCAGCGCCATCGGAGAAGCTGCATTCACTCTAAGGAAGACTCTGACTATGAACAACTACATTGTTTTTGTACTTGGGGAAGTCGGATCATCACCAACACCCCCATCCAAGATAATGTTTAAATGTTGGGTGAACCATCTCAAGAATGTCGCCCTTAAATGGAGAGTCGAACAAAAGGTGATTCGAGCCTTATTGCCTAGCGCACACATTCAACTTAGCTTCGACCACACCAAGTTGTGATGTGAAATTAATGGAGGGCCTCCACCAGAAGAGCTAGCATATTAATTGATGAAGCTCCAAATCTTTCAATAGTTGGACAGACAACTAGGGTTCTAACTTCTAAACACCAATCCCAGCAGATGTACTTAGCATTGAGTCAACCATTATAGAACCCCTGACAGATGGCCAACAAGAAGAAGAAAGGGAAACAACGTTATATATAGATCCATTTGTTCGAAACTTGGACGGCGAAGCAAGCTCTCCAACGAAGAAAACACCGACCAAAAGAAAGCAACAAGAAAAAACGACTACATGTAAGCAAGCCATCAATGTTAATAGGTGTTCGATGATGTAAATATGTTGTGGTAGGAAACATTCAAATCAGACCGCAGCTCTCGACTTTAGTGACCCATAAATAGTATAGAAAATTGTTGATTTTACAAACAAGTTAACCGAGAGGGATCAACAGAAAGAAAAGGACCAAGCAGTTATTGAAAACATCTTAAAGTCGACTATTGACCCACAATTCCAAGAAGATATAGCTAGCCTGGAAAAAAAAACACGAAAACGAGAAGAAAACCATAGCAGCTCTAGATAAGCAAGTTGAGACAAGAAGACAAAATAAGCAAAAGATGGATGGGTAGCAAGAACATATCACAGGTCAATCAACACCGATTCAAACACATCGGTCTAAGATCAGTCGACCTGACCCCAGTAAGAAACCAATTACAAAGAAGTTGTGCATAGGATTGGTCGACCTCATAAGGGAATCTCCTCCACCCAAGGCGACACCAATCACTAAATAAAAAGAAACAACAAATAAGTTAGGGAGATAAAGAAAGGAAACCAGGACAATCCCTCAACAAATATCAACAGAAGAAACAATTTCGGACAACCCACTTAACGACAACAACAAGGGAAGCGAAGAGAACTCGTGCTCAGAAGAAATCAATGCCAACGTGTAGAATGGAACCACCAAGAAAGCCACTACATTTGAAGATTTCCTTAACAGAGCAAGCAAGTCAATAATTCTTGATTCACACCAGTCAACAATCGATCCAAGTAAAGCAAATAAGTCGGTCAATCCAGACCCAAATGCAATATCAAACACATCAGAACTAGCGGGGAAAGAAGGTACAAACAATCAAAGATCAGAGCACAATCCTCCTACACAAAAGTCAGTTGAGACACAAACATTGAACAATATGGGTTCCCCAATAAAATCCAATCAGGAAACAAGTAAAGATAACCAAGACCAACAGACGAAACAGAAAAATCCCACTAACCAGATAGAAGAACAAAAAGATGGAAATGATGCAGGAAACAAGTCACCACAAGAAAATCCTCCACGTTGGACCAACACCACAAAGTCAGAGTCAGGAGAGAACAATAAAGAAACTCAAGGCAACAAAGACTCTGAAAAAGGCACTAACAAAGGAAAAGAAAACAAACCAGAACAACAAAATCCAAACAAGAAAAAGGAGAAGGGCATCAACAAGAGGAACACTACGCCAAAGTCAACCTTATGCAAGGAGAAACCTAACTTTGTAATTGGATACTGATCATGTGATTTGAGGCTTATTGTTGGTATAATTCGCCTCTCATTAGTTTGTATGCATCCTTTGTACAAGGGAAGGTTCATGCATCTAAGTTAACCTACCTCATAAGCCAGAGTGGTGATTGCAATAGTATTCTACATCAAAGGTTTGATGTGATCACCAAACTATTAGTAGGTTCTATTACAACAATGATGCCCAGGTCAATTTTCACCCAGTCAGATTTGTGGTACTGTCATAAAACAATAGCATCATGATGAGGAAATACTTTGGAAATACTCCTACATTTTCACTATCAAGATGAAGCCAGAATACCTCGTCCTAGACACCAGATTAATGAAGAGGGAATTGAAATTATGAATGGGATGTCACGTACACACACACACACACATAGACCTTGGCGTTGGAGTAAAATTAGTGGAGCCGACCTAAACCCAGAATTGAGGCCAACCTCATGAGGCTATTAAATTGACTTTAATTTGAAAATAATTTGTTGGAGCCGACTTGTAATTTCATCATACTAGGATCGACCCATGTTTGAATTTGCATAAACATGGGGCTGGAAAATAGGACCGACCTTATATGTTTTAAAATTTGATGGTGGGATCCAACCTTGAAGTATGATTCTACCTTGGATAAGTGCCAAGTTATTGTGGTTCTTCCTTTGCACGTGTACTTCTTTCCTCTGCACCATGTCTCTGATAATGATATTTTATCTCAATGTGTTTCGATTTATCGTGAAACACAGAATTCTCAGAGAGTTTTGCACAACTCTAGTTATCACAATGAATAATGGTAGAATCCATCTCATGATCAAATAAATCTGTCAGGAGCTTGTGAAGCCACACTACCTTGCGGACTACCACACACAACGTTATATACTATGCTTCTGCAGTACTCAAATCCACAAAGCTCTATTTCATGTTGCACCAGGAAACCATGGCAGACCCCAAGGTAAAACAACAACCAATGTGCTCTTTCAGTCCACTGCGCTCCCTGCCTAATCTGCATTGGCATATCCCTGTAATCTCATGTCTACACTAGAGGCATATCTCAAGCCATATCCAACTGTGCCTCATAGATATCTCAATAAATTCTTCGCTACTATCTAGTGAGTCTGTCTCGATCATGTATCACGAATCCCTTTGGCTGCTCGATGTAAACTTCTTCCTCAATCTCACCATTGAGAAAGGTTGTCTTTACATCCATCTGATGTAGTTTCCAACCCATAGATGTAGCTAGTGAAATGATAGTACAGATGGAAGTGTACAGGAGCAAACGTCTCCTCATAATCAGTTCCCTCTACCTATGAAAATCCTCTGGCTACAAATATCGGTTTGTACTTCTCGACACTTCCATCCGCTGCATGCTTGATCTTATAGATCCACTTGGAAGTCACTACAGACTTCCCTTCTGGTCTCAGAACAATATCCCACACTTCATTCTTCATGATGGATTGATACTCCTCTGCCATGGCATCTTGCCATACCTGTTGACTTGTTGCTTCTCCATGACAAGAAGGCTCAGCATCAATGATGTGGCTCATGGTTGAAAAATAGCTTGAAAATCTCTTTGGTTTCTTGCTCTCTCAGAATGTGCCTCGAGGAGTTGCATGTCCCTCTGCCTCTTGCAAAGTTTGTCAATCCCAGGCAAGCATTTTATGGCCTACTGCAATGTCTCTAGGGACATTAACTGGAGCAACTTGATCAATTGGATCAACTGGATTGACTGGAACAATGGTTGTCTCCCTCTGAACTGCTGAAGGGGGAGAAGGTATTGTCTCGTTGTCAATCTCCATCTGAGATTCTCTTGATCTTCGAAAGGTTATCTCCTCCTCAAATATGACATCTCTTCTCACCTCAATCTTTCTCTGACCAGGGATGTAGATCCGGTATGCCTTCAAAGATTCATTGTATCCCACAAATGTACCCTTTCTTCCTGAAGGGTCTAGCTTGGACCTCTTCTCTTTGGGTACATGATAGTATATTGGACACCCAAATATCCTGAAGTGTCCAACCTCAGGCTTCACTCCGGTGAAGGCTTCTTTGGGGGTCATATTCTTCAAAAGGGACTCTTATTTTGAATGTATATTTTTGTCGTGGATGCTTCTGCCCACAAAATCATAGGTAGACTCTGATCATGTACCATTGCTTTGGTTGCCTCGATGATGGTTTTGTTCTTCCTTTCTACAACCCCATTTTTTTTAGGGTTATAAGGAACTATGTACTCCCTCTTGATCCCTGCCTCAATATAGAAATCACTGAAATCCTTGGAGGTGTATTCTCCTCCATTATCTTATCTTAGTACCTTGATCTTCCTTCCGGTTAGGTTCTCAACCTGAGCTTTGAATTCTTGAAATCTTGCAAGGACTCCATCCTTGGTCTTCAAGAAATAAATCCATGTTTTCCAAGAGTGATCATCTATGAAGAGCACATAGTACAAATATCCATTCAAGGATGCAACAATCATTGGTCCACACACATCTAAATGTATCAAGTCCAAGATTTCCTTGGATCTGTTGTCACTGCTCAAGAAGGACCCCTTGACATTCTTGCCAAGAGCACAACCTCTGCAAACACCATTATGTTGAACCTGTATCTATGGAAGGCATGTTACCATCTTCCCTAGAGTTGGAAGGGCTCTATAATGAATGTGAGCAAGTCTCCTATGCCATAGCTCACTCAAGTTGATAGTGTTGTGTAATAGGGCTTGGACTGGTCGGATAGTCAACCTGTATAAGTTATTTTCTCGAACACCAATTACTCAAGCATAATTCATATGTGAGTCCTTGTGCCATGCAAGAACTTTTCCTTCAGAAAAGGAAACCTAGTAGCCTTTATCCTCTAAGGAAGAAATGGAGACAAGGTTCCTTTTCATCCCAGGTACATATAGTACCTCACTCAACTGAAGAGGTATGTCAGAATCTAGTTGGAATGTAGAAGTTACAACCCCTTTCACATTATATCTGGCATTTTCTCCTAGTACAACATGTAGACTGGTCTCTTTCTCAACAAGATATGTCAGATGATCTCTATATCCGATCATGTGCCTAGAGGCACCAATGTCAATAAACCAAATATCATTATTAGTAGGAACCATACCTAAGAGTGTTGAAATGAATAAGAAAGCTTATTCTTTGATTTCTTCATCTCTATGAAGTCTTGACTTCCGGGAACTGAAGTTTCTTGATCCATCAAGACTATTTTCACCATAGTTTTGTTCATCATATTTTTCAGATTCTTCACAAACCCTTACCATCTGGGCTAGGGCACCTAACGGCTAGGCTAGGCTAGAAATATTAGGTTTCGTTGGGCTTATGACTACCAACAATAAGCCTTGAAATTCAGAAGAACACTAGTGAGATGAAAATCTCCTTCAATGCGCTGCAAAAACTCTAAAACTAAAATTTCTGCAGAAATTTGTGAAACCCTAGAAGCCCTAGGGCCAAAAATCCAAAATTCTCGAAAATGCAATTTGAGAGTTGTTGGAGGTGCGTTGAAGGAGGTCGTACACTCCTATGCAATTTTTAGCCCCAAATTTTCAGTGGAAGGTGTTGAAACACTCAAAAGGGAGAGGGTTGTACGGTTCTGCAAAAGAGAGAGGACGGTTGCTTAAAGCTTGTGTAATGGCTTCTTCAAGACCTAAGCTTTGATACCATGTTGAATTTTCACTATGCTAGGCTCAAGCATGAGGTTTATTTCGATTTTAGCATTTACTTGAACCATAAACAAATGCAGCTACACCATTAACAATTGTTGCAATAACCAAGATCACAAGAACACAAGAAATATCCTGGGAAACCCTTCTACTCGAGTGAAGAAAACCCAGCAGTCCTTTGCTATATTCTCAAGAGAAGATCCCCTAACTATAAAACCCTAATGCACATAAGAGAGTGCTTCTACAACCTTGAAACTAGCACCCAAGAGAGGTGTGCACTTCATCCCTAGAAATGTACTTGCTGAAATTTCCAAATGACAAGTGACTTTTGTGTGTGAGTGTGTTTCCTCAATGGGGAAATCACCTCTATTTATACTAGACTGGACACAGCGAAAGGTGTGTCTATTGGCAAAATAGGGTCGACCTCAATTACTCAGAAAATAATCAATTATAACAATAAACCTTAATTATCTTTCACATATAGTGGGGTCGACTTGTACCCTTTACAAGCAAATCTTACACTTAGACAATATAGCAAGAGATCAACACGTCCACTAGTGCTCAGCCACTAGGGACACATCCACCTGTGCTCAGCCAAAGGGGCGTCATACTCAACATAATCATCTAGAGTACCACATCGTCTCAACTCTCACATAGAGGAGAACGATACACCCAACCACTGGGGGACGACTCAACTCTCACACAGAGGAGAACGATGCCCCATCACGTGGGTATGCCCAACACTGAGCTCCCTCTCAGGTCGACTCAACTCAGTCATAGAGGAGAATGTATCTAGGAGGATGTCTCACGACACTGCAATCATCAACAATATACATATACCTATATAAAAAGCACAGATTCATTGCTTTGAGCAAGCCGAAGACAAAGGTTGTGCAAGAAGCTAGTAAGAACAATGTTTCCCTCATGTATCCATCATATTTTAATAATATTTTCCATCTTCCACATATTCTAGAGAGTGGATTAATGATATAAATCCAATACCCCATCATGGACAAGCTCTGCACTTGTTTATTTGGAAAGATACTTTGGTTTCTTGTTCGGTCAATTTAGTGTGAAAGTATGAAATCTTACTTTATCTATGATAGTCAACCTTATATTATTTTGTTATGGGTACAAGCTTCATGGGCCAAGGAAACTAAAGAAACTCGCTAAGGAAGACACAACAAAACACCATATTTTTTGTGGCCAATGGCTAAGTCTCCCAAGGCTCTATACCTTGAGTAGAACTTGTTAATGGGAAAAAAGAGTGTTGCAGTGACAACAAACCATAACTCCAATTTTAATTAATCCTTCTTAAGTCAATTTACGGATTTTGTTGTCTTGCTAGTAAGAGAGGCATTGATGGTGGTTGTGATTTCATCTTTGGAAAAACTTTGATAGCTATGGGTAGCACTTGCAGCTGTGATAGTGGAAAAGTATTCATATTTTCTGTTGTTGTTTTCTAGGAGTTGTCTGTATTGCCATAAACATAGACCTCATAGCCTTTTGGTACTATTTGTAACAAGTGTCATGATTGCCTTGGGATTTGTTACTTGTTCAACTCATAAAGAACCTGTGTGACAATTGCCAAAATCTAAAAGTATGGTAACAAGTGGCTAAATTTGTGGAATTACTTCACCATCATCTGATGTCTTTGGAAAAGTTGGACAGGATGTAGTCTATGGGCAGATTGGTTACTTTCTTGACCACCTATGACTTGTGCAAAATAGTGAGAACACGAGCATAGATATCCAAACTCCGTCTGTATTTTTCCCAGACATTGAGTGTAGTTTTTCAAATACTTAGAATGTTAGTAATGCATATATGATGAATGATAGTTTTTTATATCATTTGAGGTGATAAACAACTAAAAGTGATTGAATTCTGAGATCATTTCAAGGGTTGTTGTAAATGCCGCAATGAAAAGATTATAGTCATGAATACTCACATTTGTTTGGTTGATTGAAATATAGGGTTGCAGGTACAATGGTCTTGGATATGGAAATGAGCGTAATTCCATAATGAAGATTGTGTGCTATCACGGGTAAAAACCAAACATTATGAGAAGAACCTTATAATTATGAAAAAAAACTCTTTATGAGATAGGTTTGAAACAAAAGTTTTTTTATTGAAGTTATTATTATGATATCTCATGATAATTATATAAAAGCTGGCTTGGAGCGCTTACTTCCTAGGTGGAGCTTCACGATGGTGGATGTTGTAAGCAGATCTGGAGGATTGGCCACTGGATGAAACTCTCAAAAAGTTCAAGTCCTCAACACTTGGGGTCTGGACTCAGGTCTTGGGATTACCTTTCTCCTCCCTTCTCTAAAAGAGATAGTCCATTTACGAACCTTATATGAACAGGAAACCATTTTGGGATACACTCCTGAAAAAGTCCTTTAAGGATTTACTACTTTTAGGGGGGGATCTAAATCTCTCCTTAGGCCCCTCAGAAGTTTGGGGGAACAGTGTGAGACCCAACCCTTTGGTGGACTGCTTCATCAACAAATTTGTAGAAGCTTATCTTTCAGACCTAGCTCCACTTTCCCTCAAGCCTACTTGGAAGAACAATAGAATCGGAATAGATGGAGTGGCAAAAAGACTTGACCGTTTCTTGATTTATGATACTCTTCTAATCAACTCCTTGACCTTCAAGCAGTGGATCGGCTTTGGAGGTCTGTCAAATCATCATCCTATATTTTTGGAGCTCAGACAGGATTCAAAAAAACCAGCTAGCCCTTTCAAATTCAACAGAACGTGGCTAGAAGATGATTCCTTCTTAAAGTCAATCAAGAAACACTGGACTCCCTTCCGACAAGGCATCCCTCAGTCAGCATCTTTTCAGTTTACTGAAAATTTAAGAAGAATCAAAGATTATGTAAAACCTTGGGTTATCCAAAAAAGAAAACGAGAAGATAAGGAATTAAAAGAAATTGAAATCGAACTAAAAAAGTTCTATGATGATGAAGGGGACCTATTGAGCTCAACAGAGTAAAAAATTAGGTTACTACGCCTGGAAAAAAAGAGGATAAAGCTGCTAAAAGAAATAGAAGAAACTTGGAGGCTAAAAAGCAGAGCTATCTGGTTGGAAAGTGGAGACGAAAATACTAAGTTCTTTCAAGTCTATGCAAAAGGAAGGAAAAATGTCAATACCATTTGGCATTTAAAAGACCAAGATGGAAATTTGGAATCCTCTTTTAAAGGGATGTCACTCTTAGGGAAGAACTACTTCAAAAATCTCTTTAAAGCAGACAACCAAGCTACAATAGAGTAAGTAGTCAAAGTGGCCCAATATTTCCCTATATTTGTAGAAGAAGAAGATAATCGTCTTTTGATGAGTGAAATTACAAAAAAAGAACTCCAAGAGGTACTGCACAGCTTTCAAAAGGATAAAAGCCCAGGCCCAGATGGATGGACTATAGATTTCTTCCTGGGATGCTATGAAATTTTAGGAACAGATCTGCTGAAAATGGTGGAGGATACAAGGATTTCAGGCCGAATCCCTCAAAGTCTAAATGCCACTTTCATAGCTCTCATCCCAAAAACGGATAAACCAGAGACTTTGGATGAATCCATACCAATATCACTCTGTAACTGTGCCTACAAAATCGTCTCCAAAATTATAGCTCGAAGGCTCAAAAAAATCCTTTCAAAAAATATCTCGGAACAACAATTTGGGTTTTTGGAAGGGAGACAGATTCATGAAGCTATAGGTATAGCTCAAGAAGGCTTACATAGTATGAAGATCAGGAAATTAAAAGGGGCAGTGCTAAAAATAGATCTCTCAAAAGCCGATGACAGAGTTAGTTGGTTGTATATTCGGTTATTATTGACTCACTTAGGCTTTGAAGTACCGTTCATTGCATGGATTATGAGTTGTCTTACTTCAGCATCCTTTGCAGTTCTAATAAATGGCTCAGCCTCCCCCTTTTTTACTCCTGAAAGAGGGCTCAGACAAGGTTGCCCCTTGTCACCATTCCTCTTTCTCCTGGTAGTTAAAGGACTCAGCAGAGCTCTTACACAAAGCACCAATTCAGGTGAACTCTTGGGGATCAAAATCTCACTTACTCTGTCCCTTACACATCTCTTCGTGGATGATATCTTACTTTTCAGTGGAGGGACAAGAAGAGAAGTTGAGACTCTAAGGTACATTCTTACACTCTTTTCAAAAGCTACAGGGATGCAAATAAATGATCGAAAATCGTCACTCACTACCTTTCTTCTTTCTGATGAAGAAGAATCAGCTCATTTTAACTACTTTCATTTCGAAAAAAGAGTTTTAGCAGAAGGTTTAAAATACTTGAGTTTTAATCTAAAACCCAATGATTATAGAAAAGAAGACTGGAAGTGGCTCTTGCAAAAGCTGGACAAAAGAATAAATTCTTGGAGTCACCAGTGGTTGTCACAAGCAGGCAGAATGGTATTGGTCAAATCGATTCTGGAAGCCATCCCTGTATATTGGATGTCTCTCTCTTGGATCCCTAAAGAAATTCTGAATGTTGCTAGAAAACTCTCCTCAAAGTTCCTCTGGAGTGGCAAATCAGATTCACATGTAATTCCTTGGGTTCGCTGGGAAAAAATTGCCACACCAAAGGCCTTGGGGGGTTGGGGACTGAAAAACATCTTCCACTTCTCCAAAGCGCTAGCGACAAAGGGGGGGTGGCATCTTCTAAATACCACTAGTCTTTGGACTAAAGTTATCCAACAGAAGTACATTGCACCAGCTTCAATTGAGACCTGGATAAGGTGCCAACCAAAAACTACGAAAGGAGCTTCGGTGATCTGGAAAGCTATCATAAAAGCTTTTCCAATTATAAAAAATGGTTTAGCCTGGAATATTGGAAATGGAAACAGACTCAGGATAGGCTTGGACCCTTGGTCAGGCAGTAATGGGAACCATTTACTTACCAAACAGTTAATCCAGTCGTTAAACTCCAGGGACTTTTACTTCCTAAATTACCTGGCGGACACTAATCACACCACACTTTGGGCTCAGGGATGGAAGGACCCTTTCAGTTTGGGACTCAATGAAGAAGATACACGAGAACTGGAACACTTTATCCAAGGTCTTAAGGTTGCACAAAAACGTCTATCAGAGACTGAGGATTTACTTATTTGGGATTCTGCACCGTCTGGATCCTACACACCCAAGCTGGGTTACTTAAAGTGCCAGTGGGATACACAGGAGACTGTTTGGTGGTGGAACAAACTGTGGAAAGTCAAAAGCCTGGCAAACACCAGGCTTTTTATGTGGAATGTTCTCTGAAACAAGGTCCCGACTTGGGATAACCTTCAGAAACGGAGTTTTGTTGGACCTGGATGATGTTCTCTTTGAAAAACAGAAGAAGAATCATCTACCCATTTTTTTCTAAACTGCAGTTACATCCTCAAAGTCTGACTGGAGATTTCGAAGTTGCTTAACTTACAGTGCTTGTGGGAGGGAAGGAACTTGGAACATTCTTGGCTACTGTGGTGGAATAACTGTCTTACAAACACCTAAAAACACTCCCCCTCTTGGTCATTTGGGGAGTTTGGCTGGCACGAAACTCCATCATCTTTAAAGGTGTACCTCTTCCACCAGAGATCTCGGCAACAAACAGTGTTGCCCACCTGCCCTCCTCCTCTCCGTCTCCTCCAAGCTCATCCTCTAGAAGGACACAAGAGTTAGTACTCGACAGGACTTCCCCCTGGGGATTTTTTGATGGAGCCTCACAACAAACACACTCTGGAGGGGGAGGACTTCTCCACTTATCATCCACACACTTTTTTGTCCTGACTTCAGGCCTTGGAACAGGAACCAACAATTTTGCAGAACTAATGAGTTACAAACTACTCATTGGTTTTACCATAGAAAAAGGTTGTTGAAGACATAAAGTCTATGGGGATTCATTAAATGTTATAAATTGGATAAAAGGCACACAGAGATGTATAAACATAAGACTTGCTAGTTTGGTGGAAGATATAAAACGTTTACAAACAAATTTTGACTTCATTGATTGCCAACGTGTCTATAGGGAAAAGAATAAAGAAGCGGACAAGAGGTCGAAAGAACGGATTAGCTTGGGTGTGGGCCAATGGAAAATAGTTGAGCACCACAATGAACAGACTAAAGAATATTGGCACAGTCCATTTTTGGAACAAACCTCCAATTTTTGAACAACACTTTGAACAGCAATTTGAAGAGCAGGAGCTTCTTCGAAAAGCGATAATAATCATATATATATCAAGCATACAGTATGCAATACAGAGGAATATACAACAGTACCATCTACAAAAGCAGTTTTGAACCAAAGAAAATAGCATACAGCTATAAGAATACAATGTAACAGAATACACCACTTTTTATGTGTATATACAGAATGTAATTTTGTTCCTAAAAGTAATAAAATTACGCTTTTTTTCCAAGGAAAAAGAAAATCTCATGATAATTATATGTATATGATACAAGTGAGATGATGGATCTGTTCAAAAAGGACAGATGATGGTTGTTGAGTTGGAAAGAACAGAGAAGAGGTTATTGTTGTGACACTAGATCCCTATGATATGCCACGATCACCATTGAGATGTGTTATGTTATGTTATGTTAGAGAAATTCAGGGGACGCCTTGGTTGTAAGACTCTATAAGTCTCGGTACTTTTCCATTGCAAGGAAGCCTTAGCAAATGATGGATCACCCAAGAGACTATGTAACAGAGAAGGGAATGCCTGAGCCAAGAGGTTGAGTGACTGCACGGAAGAGGAGGTTTGAATGAATAACACACTACCTGGGATCATGAGTGCATTGGGTGTGTCTAAGAAAAAAGTGAGTTGGGTTCTATCCGTGGCAGCAATATGGATTAGATACATATTCATCCAGATAAGTATTGATCTTTATCTCGTAGTATGAATATATATGCTTTAGTTATGAACTCGACATTGATAGATTGGAAATTCATGTTGATAAAATACTTAATGATTAGAAATGTCTTTGTTATGCATGCTTACATTGATCACTGATGTAGGCATATGCCGGAATGTTAAAGTTTGGAGGTGTACTAAGACAATGAAGAAGATAACATTGCAGGTATAGTTGAAGAATGAGGGACATGACAATGCTACAATAATAAGTACACAGAGGACGGGGTTATTCCAAGGGGGAGGGGATGTAATATCCCAAATATTACTCTTGGAATTATTTGTAATTAAATGCTTAAATAATTTTCATGGATGTTTTATAACTCTGCTACACTAACTCCATGGGTCAGATAAACCATGGTATGGTGAATATTGTACGCATTTTTGCATTGCAATTAATAAAAAGAAAGACCATGATCAACTGAGCTTGAGCACCTATAGGAGCTATGATACCACAAGAGGGGAAAGGTGAAGGGGTCTAAAGGTGGGTTCATAACTAAATCATCTATTTATGCTACCTTGAACTCTCATCCAATTTCAAAACAAAATTGAGTTAAGAGGAGTGGAGGAAACCAACTCCTCAATCTAAGCCACAACTCCTAAATTTTAACAAACCGTCTACCCTACATTTTTAGAGCTAGGAGGAGAAGTTGAGTTTGAACTCTTTATCCATGATGCATGAGGAAAAATTCGAATGGGGAGGAGGAGGTTGTTAGAAAAAGGGTTAGAGGAGAGTTGGGAGGGGTTAGAGTCTAGACAATGGGAAAAGGGGGCCAAGGCCATGATAGACCAACCAGCCATGAATAGAAGTTGGTAGCCTTAAGAAAAAACCATGAAACCATGAAGAACTTTGTTGAATCGTGAGGCATCATCCTGAACCTTTTATGCACACATTGAATAGCATGAGGAGTAGTTTCTGATGTATTGGACAACAGAGAAAGAGATGCTCCTTATGTGGTGTGGGGCAGGTATGTGGTGTCTTAGTGTTGCTCTGTCTTCAAGAAATCTGCAAAAGAAAACATTGGCTTGAGTCCAAGTTTCAAAGTTAATTATCCCTGCTTCGCCCTGGTGGTATCATAGCCCAACTAGGGGGTGGCGTTCGCTATGGATTGCTTAAGGTTGGGTGGAAATTGCTCACACAATTTGATGTTCGCCTACAAATTCCAAACAAATAAGTTCATTTATGTTTGTATATTTTAATGTAAATGGTATATGGAGATTTCTAGTTAAATTAAAGAATTCATGTAGAACATTATTTTGTATTTGTTATGGTTAAATTTGAATCCGGCCAGCCTATTCTGTGGAGGATATATATATATATATATATATATATATATATATATATATATATAGCCACTGTCCAACCAAGAACTTGTTTAAATGATTGTCTCTGTAGGAAATATTTTCTTGTAGGCCTGCTTTTTCGTAGTTTTGTAAATTAATTTAGCTCTGTTCTCTGAGTGTAAATCTAGTACAGGATTCAAGCAAACTACCTTCTTTTTCATAACCAATTTATTTGATTCTAGCATTGAGGCCATTGCTACGATTTGTTAAAATAAAATAAAATCCTTCAGCGTCTCCTTCACAGGCTTCAAGCTCTAGAAGTTTAGAAAAGGCATATTCAATGCATGTACCAGTGTAGAAACAGGGCTATTATTTTACTGTAGAAAAAGTATTCTTCATGTGTTGGAACATAGGTAATATTGAATCAGGGTTCGCCACAGATCAATATTTCAATTTCTCTGCTTTTATTTGTTTTGTATATTGTATAATACAAACATATATATATATATATATATAATTGCATGTCAGTTTAATTGATTGTAAATCACCAGAGCACTTGCAGAAATCTCAAAATAACCACTTGACATTTAAATGCCTCGACTCGAGGATGACATTCATGCAAGAAAGTTGAGAGGTGAAACGTCCCTAAAACAATTATTTTCAGCTCTGGTTCGTTTGTCTACACCATATACATATTTCATTGAGGGTTTTCAATCATGGTCGAGGGAAACTGCTCTATAATGGGGTTGGCAGCTGTGAAGCACAAGGAAGTTCTCATAATGGTCATATGCAACTATCTCTCAATTAGTCCAGTGAGTATATTCAGCACTATTCAATTTTCTTCTGCAGAACTTCCACGATTTGATCGTTGAAACCATATAAAAACCACTCTTAACAATTTTTGCCAATGAGACTTCAACTACTTACTTAAATGTGAAATTTCTTCAAACCCAGTTCACTAAACCAATTATTTTTTCTTTTTAACTGCTTATACAAGGTTTTCTTCCACAAATAAATAATACACAGCAGAAAATAATAACCAAGAACTTAACAGTAAAAGATAACAACAATCACATCACATGTACACAAGTATTTTTGGACAATAGTCCCTAGAAAAACCCTGAAGGAAAAACTATTGCAGGAGATTTGAAGATTTTTATTATTCAGCAGGAAAATATAGAGATCTCTTACAATAAAATCGGCTCAGCCAAAATGCCAAGAAAAACCTCAGTGAATCACCTCCTCAACAGTTGTACGGTCCTTCTGCAAATCCCCCTGAACCAAATCATGCCAGAAGACACCCCTGCATGAGCCTCTGCGTAATCGTACGACTGTCTGCATGGGTACTGCATCACCTAGTACAGCAGCTCTCAGATCTGTAGTATGTGGCCTCTGCAATGTTGAAGATGTGTGCCAATCTCAATGAGGAGTCCTCTGTCTCCCTGCAAACTCTCTCTCCAAATCCTCAAGCAATTCTCATATTTCTCTCTTTAGAAAATTGCCCCTTGCTAGTGCATAATGCGCCCCTCACCAAGTTGATTTCTCTTTTACTCAATGAGCAAGTGAGAAACCCTATCTCCAAAAGGATGGATGGCCAAGAGTAATCCTCACACACCTTATGAGATCAATGGTCAAGATTAAAAGATCACAACTTAAATTATTTCTCACTTTAACTTTATAAAAAGTGTTCATTAAGTCAACATTAAAATATAACCCGTTTAATATACTTTTTCCTAAGTACAATTTTAGAAAAAGATTAACCCATCAACTTGGCTAAGTTTCATTGTCCTCCTCCATGCTAGGACGCCATGCATGGTGAAGACCTTCCTTGCTATCCAATCTCAACATTAAACCCACTTTAAATTCTTCACAACTAGTGCTATATCAATGAACGAATCCACTACGCAACAATGTGCATAAATTTATTTGTTTCTTTTAATTATGTCGCTTGATGCTTCTACTAGACATGCAATTCAATTTCATTACTCTGAGATCAATGGGAAATGATGTATTGGGTAAATGAGCTTACTGAACAAGACCATCAAGTGTTTTAATATGACTAAGATATTCAGTGAATCCTCTTGAAGGAAAGGAGGTAAGTCCTCTTGACAATGGTAGATTTGTTAATGCTTTTTAAGAGGTTGGGTGCACAAGGATTGTTGATAGCAAAATGCAAAATGCATGATAATTTTATTGGCAGTGCAAGTCACAATTTCCAATTGGAAAATGATGTAACAAGGCCAGTGATGTCTGAGTTGGATCATAGCGCCTGTCCAAGTAATTTAAGCTGTGTTGGAGCAGAAATATATCTAGATGAGGAAGAATTGAAGGGCCTGGAAAAATTGAAGTAACAATGTCTTACTTGGCAACAAGGCTTTGATTTATACCAAAATTTCCTGAGTTCTAATGTTTACAGGAATCCCTAATGTTTTTCAATTTACTTGCTTAGAAACTATTTTATTTCATCAATATGTGTCATGATCATTTTATTGATCTCCTAAAGAGAAAGTTTTAGGAAATCTGGAAGAGCTCAAACATAGAACAGAAGATGTTCCGATGGTGGGCATAAAAAAAACAAAAACACAAAAAAGTAAGCAAGTGAACAGTTCATTTACAAATACATTGACTTGAAAGGGCGTGTGGATCTGCTATTGTGAGAGTGACACATTCAAATCATCTGCAGAGATAGAATGAAGAGCTCTTTGAAACCTGATGCAATTTAAACCTCAAACCTTCATTAGAACAAGAAATGGTCATGGAGGTCTCTACCAAAGAAGGCACTTTGCTGGGAACTGTGGCTATCTAGTATCAAGTTATCAACATAAGACAGCTTGTCACAACAGATTTTAGAATGTTATTGCAAACACAGTGAGATTATAATCCACCGTGTAGTGATTACTTATTATCAAATTACAATGTTAGAAGCATACTACTTTTAATATGGAAATAGAGAAGATAGGAGAAAGCGATGTTGTCTCTGTTTGATTTATAGAACAACGTGTGTTTTCCTTCTACCACAATTTCTTCTTATTCTTCTGCTCAAAATTTGCTATAACTCTGCCTTCCTCTCAGTATTAATTGCTGCTAACTAAATAACCAAATAAGGAATCAATGACTCGGATATGGGGGGGGATAGCTGGAATATGGACAGAGACTATGAGAGTGTTGGCCCTGCGAGATGCACGAGTGATAATGCCTGCCAGAAACATGGAGAGTGGCCACATGGAGAGTGGCCACAGGGTGAAAGAAGTCATTCTTTAAGACAATCCCAATGCCAAAATGGATGTCATGGAGCTCGATCTCAGTTCACTCAATTCTGTGYGAAKATTTGCAGYCTCCTTCAATTCATTGGATCAACMTTTGAATMTTCTCACTAATAATGCAGAGATAATGGGAYRCCCTTTCYARATTTTAGAGGATGGCATAGAGCTTCRKTTTGTAACVAATCATTTAGTTATAAMCATGTGGAGACTTATCATAATCGAGGTATGTATTATATTATCCAATACACAATCTGCTTTGTACATTGTGTATGCATGATGAGAATGAAGATCTGAAAGATCTCTGAGTATTGCAATTAGTAGCATTGCTCTTTCAGTGCTCCAATTTGATGGTTATCACAATGGAGATTTACATCAAAAATGATCTCTACATGACAGATTGAATTCTAATCAAATATCCATTGGAGATTCTCAGTTTAGCATGGGTTCTTCAGAATGCAAATAATCAGTGCAATTAATTGAAAATAGAGTTATGTTTTTCTGTTTTGTTTTTACTTTGTAGCTGAGAATACTCATACTTCAATTCTGAAAACTAAAATTAAAACATTGACCATGTAGAAACTGGTGCTTAAGAGGGTTGTTATGGACCTTGGGAGAAGAGAGTAGTTTAGTTATAATCAAAGAGATGGAACCCATGACATCTATGTCTATAATGAAAAGTTTTTCTCTCTCAAAATCTTTTTATAATGTTAATACAATTTCATGAAGGAAATTGTATTTTATTTATATTATTAATGTGGGTTTGTTACACTACACAAAGTCTTGGTGATGATGAAAACGTTGTCGTTTTGGGGATTGATATACATGACAAGGGTGATGTTGGCAGCTTCATTGAAGATCATATCTCTGAGTCCAGGGATAACGTGAGTAAGGATACCTCCCCACCTGCCATCTCTTTAAACACGCGGGAAAAGGTGTATGGTGAAATTGAAGTGCACCAGGCCGAGGGGATGAATTTCTGCGAGTATCCTTGGCCACAGAACTGCCTGGAAGATCTTCAAATAACTTTTAGAGATGCTACAGCACAAGAAAAAAGGGGGAACACCAACAGAATCTCTCAGAGCAATAAAATGATACCCAGGTTGTTGTGCGAAAAGGCAATCATCGACAGTGAACAAGCCAAAGCTTATGGTGCATTCGAATCCCATGCCCAGACGGTCAAAATCACGCAGATGGCTCTTAGTCCTTGTTAGATTGTCATGCAGATTCGCTTGATTCATGTGTTATCATGTGCCAATGGGTTTTGAATTCACAGCCCTATATGACTTCTCTGTTTGTACAGAATCGAGCAATCAACACATAGAATCTTCCGCGACCCAATGGCCATAATGTGCGAGCCCTGGTCTTGTAATGACAAACAGTACTGCTTGTCCTGAAGAGCAGGTTCAGTTTGAAAATGCAGGATTGGATCAGGTAATTTCATATCTCAAAACGCTTCAGAATATTCTTCTCAGAACTGTCATGAATATCTCAGTTCCTCTGTTTGAAGATACTGAACCATCTCCCAGATTGAACGTAAACAGGCAACATATACAACGGTTTGTTATATGCAGGATGGAAGATAATGAACAATCTCCTGTAAGAACCCATTTTGGCAGATTCCAGATGACGTCTTTTATTTGCAAGCAACCAAGTTTGTTTTCAGCTCAGAAATGACAGAGAAGGCAACATATCAACACTGGGATTTCAATGTTGCTTTGTTTAGCTTGATGACCAAGCATAGAGGAAGAAGGTTTTGTTAACGTAACCAGAGAGTTCTGGGATTCTCAAGTCCCTCCAAGAAGGACACTTGTCGCCAAGTAGGAGCCAGATGTTACCCCTTGGTTGCACGGGGATATCTCAGTGATTCTTCACAGCCCGAAAAGGGTTGGAATCATTTTCTGCAGAAAACTATTATATCACAGTATAAAGGAAGATCTGGTGGTACCATTTGACAATGTCTTTGAACATGACATTATCCGAGGCGATTTCTACAGGGGTAAGGCTGCCAGCATTTAAAACTTGGAGACCATGAACCACATGAGGCTGTGCAACATGAGCATCTGAGTTTGGTGTAATCATACGTACTAAGAGTGATGGTTGTCAGGTTTTTGAAAGCACTTCCAAAGAGATCAGAACTTGTCACTGTTACGTTCGAGATATGAATACAGTAACTCTGGAAAATGTTGTGAGAGTCCTTGAAGGTCCAGCATTGATTCCTTGGATGATTCCAGCTAGCCCCATTGGAGTGTATGGATGAAAGGGTTGCTTTTCATTATCATGAATTGTATGGAGACCTGTGACTTCCTCCAAGTTCAAGCTGCCATGCATAGAAACAGCCAGGTCTACCTCCAGCACAATAGATCTCAGTCCATACAGAATGCATCCTGGAGTATACTGGCACGAGCAGGAAATTCAGGCATGGATCAAGATTTTGTGAGAGAGTATCGTTTGCAGGCAAACAGAAATGTCAAATTCTGATGCATATTCTGATAAATGCAAGGGGATCAGGACGTAGAGCTAAATGAAGTTTTGTGGATAGGTTATCCAAGTTACATGAAGATCGTTGAAATGAGCTTAAGAATGGAATTCTCTCTTTTGGGTGAGATCAAACGCATAACAGTGGCTTTTTGGTCATACTTATGCAAGGGGAAACCTGACTTTGTAACTGAAGACCAATCATGTGATTTGAGACTTGCTGCTGGTATAATTCGCCTCTATCCTGAGTTTGTATGCAGCCTTTGTACAAGGGAAGGCCCGTGGATCTGAGTTAACCTACCTCAGAAGCCAGAGTGGTGATTTCAATAGTATTCTACATACAGGGTTCAATGTGATCACCAGACTAGTAGCAGTTTCTATCACAGTAATGATGCCCAGGTCAGTTTTAACCCAGGCAGATTTGTGGTACTGTCATAAAACAGCAGCATGATGATGAGGAAATACTTTGGAAATACTCCTAGATTTTCACTGTCAAGATGAAGCCAGAATACCTCAGCCTAGATAGTAGACAGCAGATTAGTGAAGAGGGCGCTGAAATTATGAATGGGATGTGACACACACACACACACACACATATAGACCTTGGCGCTGGAGTAAAATTAGTGGAGCTGACCTGAACCCAGAATTGAGGCCAACCTCATGAGTCCATTAAATTATCTTCAATTGGAAAATAATATGCTGGAGCCGACTTCTCTGTTTGTACAGAATCGAGCAAACAGCAAGCAGAATCTTCCGCGACCGAATGGCCAGAATGTGTGGGCCCTGATCTTGTAATGACAAACAGTACTGCTTGTACTGAAGAATAGGTTCAGTTTGAAAATGCAGGATTGGATCAGGTAATTTCATATCTCAAAATGCTCCAGAATATTCTTCTCAGAACTGTCACGAATATCTCAGTTCCTCTGTTTGAAGATAATGAACCATCTCCCAGATTGAACGTAAACGGGCAACATATACAACAGTTTGTTATATGCAGGATGGAAGGGTGGCTGTATTTTGTTCCAGGAGCCTGTCCATTGGAGGCAGAAGTTGATGAATACATGGACCTAATAATCACCAAAATACCAAAGGTTAAAAAGGGACATATTTGCTTCGATCTGGGCATTAATATCTTGCATGAGGAATTGCAAAAGTTATTTGAGTTTAAGCTATTCAAAGCACGAAGATTGTGGCATTGAATGCCTTATGAATGATGCCATAGATTGCACCTCCCTGCAGTTGCAAGAAAGCAAGAAGAAAATTCCAAGTTGGATAAAATGGCAGAGAGGTGTTTCATTTCTTCACAGTAGATACGATAGCCTTATCCAAAGGTGCATGAACAGGTCCTATAAGAACCCGTTTTGGCAGATTCCAGATGACGTCTTTTATTCGCAAGCAACAAAGTTTGTTTTCAGATCATATATGACAGAGAAGGCAACATATCAACACTGGGATTTCAGTGTTGCTTTGTTTAGCTTGATGACCAAGCATAGAGGAAGAAGGTTTTGTTGATGTAACCAGAGAGTTCTGTGATTCTCAGGTCCCCCCAATAAGGACAATTGTCCCCAAGTAGGAGCCAAATATTACCCCTTGGTTTGTACAGGAGTATCTCAGTGATTCTTCGCTACCCTGAGGAAGAAAAGGGTTGGAATCATTTTCTGCAGAAAATGATTATATCACAGTATAAAGGAAGATCTGGTGGTACCATTTGACAATGTCTTCGAACACGACATTATCCGAGGGGATTTCTACAGGAGTAAGGCTGCCGGCATTTAAAACTTGGAGGCCATGAACCACATGAGGCTCTGCAACGTGATCATCTGAGTTTGGTGTAATCATACTAAGACTGATGGTTGTCAGGTTTTTGAAAGCACTTACAAAGAGATCAGAACTTGTCACTGTTACGTTCGAGACATGAACACAGTAACTCTGAAAAATTTTAGGAGAGTCCTTGAAGGTCCATCATTGATTCCTTGGATGATTCCAGCTAGCCCCATTGGAGTGTATGGATGAAAGGGTTGATTTTCATTATGACGATCTGTATGGAGACCTGTGACTTCCTCCAAGTTTAAGCTGTCATGCATATAAACAGTGATCTTACAGGTCTACCTCCAGCACAATAGATCTCAGTTCATACAGAACGCATCCTGAAGTATACTGGCATGAGCAGGAAATTCAGGCATGGATCAAGATTTTGTGAGTGTGTCGTTTGCAGGCAAACAGAAATGTCAAATTCTGATGCATCTTCTGATAAATGCAAGTGGATCAGGACGTAGTGCTAAATGAAGTTTTGTGGATAGGTTATCCAAGTTACATGAAGATGGTTGAAATGAGATTAAGAAAGGAATTCTCTCTTTTGGGTGAGATCAAACACATAACAGTGTTTTTTTGGCCATACTTATGCAAGGAGAAACCTGACTTTGTAACTGATGACCGATCATGTGATTTGAGGCTTGCTGCTGGTATAATTCGCCTCTATCCTGAGTTTGTATGCAGCCTTTGTACGACGGAAGGTCCGTGGATCTGAGTTAACCTACCTCAGAAGCCAGAGTGGTAATTGCAATAGTATTCTACATAGAGAGTTTGATGTGATCACCAGACTAGTAGCAGGTTCTATCACAGCAATGATGTCCAGGTCAGTTTTCACCCAGGCAGATTTGTGGTACTGTCATAAAACAGCAGCATGATGATGAGGAAATACTTTGGAAATACTCCTATATTTTCACAGTCAAGATGAAGCCAGAATACCTCAGCCTAGACAGCAGATTAGTGAAGAGGGCGCTGAAATTATGAATGGGATGTGACATATACATACATATAGACCTTGGCACTGGAGTAAATTAGTGGAGCCGACCTGAACCCAGACTTGAGGCCAACCTCATGAGGCCATTAAATGAACTTTAATTTGAAAATAATTTGCTGGAGCCGACCTGTAATTTCATCATACTGGGGCCGACCCATGTCTGAATTTGCATAAATGTGGGGCTGGAAAATAGGGCCGACCTGATATGTTTTAAAATTTGATGATGGGAGACGACCTTGAAGTATGAGTCTACCTTGGATAAGCGCCCAGTTATTGCGGTTCTTCCTTTAAATATGGAAGCTGATTCAGTTTAGAGAACTGCGCCCACCTTTGAAGGGGAGTTGAAGGGGTTGTTGTCAAAACCTAGTGGATTTGTCATGCCTAGACCACCATTGAAGGCTCTGTCTGGCTGATGCGATCATCTCATCTTCTTGACTGCTCCTAAGGTCACATGCATGACCTAGGAGAGGAAGACGTCACGCACCAACCATTTGCTTGGTCCCAAACCAAGATCTGTCTGGTTAACTGACCAGGAGGCCATAGTGATCAGCTAGGGGCTTTTTCCATGGCATGCACTGCTTGGTCCCAGACCAAGATCCCTAGATAACTGCCAGAGGCCCTAGATACCGACTAGGGACTTGAACTGCCTGGTTAACTAACCAGGGTACCATCCTCCCAGAGAATGGCACTCGCAGCTGCACTAACTTTAACACTCCCTCTCAGCAAGAGAGGCATTCTCAGCAACACCAAGCTTGTCTCGGAAGTACACAAACTTCGTCATGGACAGAGGCTTAGTCAACACATCAGCAGTTTGTTCATCTGTCGGAACATACTGAAGTCTGATGGCATTTCTCTGCACCATGTCCCTAACATAGTGATACTTCATCTCGATGTGTTTCGACCTGTCATGAAACACGGGATTTTTTGAGAGCTTCATACAGCTCTGGTTGTCACAATGTATGACCATTGGCTCAAGCCTTGCACCGAACAAATCAGCAAGTAGCTTTCTTAGTCACACTGCTTCTCAACAGGCAGAACTGGCAACAATATATTTTGCTTCTGCGGTGCTCTGGGCTATGCAGCCCTGTTTCATGCTAGACCAGGAGATCATGGTCGAACCCATGTTGAAACAATATCTGAAAGTGCTCTTTAGGTCCAAGACACTGCTTGCCCAATCTGAATTTGTATAGCCATGAAGCATTACACCCCCACTCGAGGTGTATCTGAGCCCATAAGCTATAGTACCCCTGAGATATTTGAGTATATGTTTGGCAGCCACCCAGTGTGAGTGCCTCGGATTGGACATGAACCGACTCAGGGAGTTAACTACAAAACATATGTCAAGCCTAGTGTGTACCAAGTACATCAACGATCCAATGAGCTAGCGATAAATGGTAGGATCTACTGGATCTGAACCTAAAGCTGAGTCATGTAACTTCTTCAGGTTGGACACCATTGGTGTCACCATGGACTTGCAGTCCAACATCTCGAATCTACGGAGCACATCAACAGTATACTTCCCTTGAGAAAGGAAGATCTCTTTTGTCTTCTACCACACCTCCATCCCAAGGAAATAATGCAAGAGGCCCAAATCTTTCATCTCAAATTCTGCTGCAAGCTCCCTCTTACATTGAGCTATCAACTGATCCTCTTCAGTGAGGAATAAGTCATCCACGTACATAACCAAGATCAACGGTTAGTTCTTCACAACCTTAATGTAAAGGTTGGGATCTGCTATACTCTTGGAGAATCCGAGACTTTGTAGGTAGTTGTCAATCCTGCCATACCAAGCTCTAGGAGCTTGCTTTAGCCCATATAGGGCTTTCTTGAGCTTGCACACATGGGACCCCTTCCCATGGATTACAAACCCCTCTGGCTGCTCAATATAAACTTCTTCCTCAATCTTGCCATTAAGGAAAGTTGTCTTTACGTCCATCTGGTGAAGCTTCCAACCCAAAGACTGAAGCAAGGGAAATAATAACTCTGATAGAGGTATATTTGGCTACTGGAGAAAAAGTTTCATCGTAGTCTATACCTTCCTTCTGAGAAAAACCATGTGCCACAAACCATGCCTTGCACTTTTCCACACTACCATCAGTTGTGTGCTTGATCTTATAGATCCATTTGGAAGTTACAACTAACTTCCCTTGTGGTCCGGGAACCACTTCCCATACGTCATTCTTCATTATTGACTAATACTCTTCTAACATAGCATCTTTCCAAACCTGTTGTTTGGCCGCCTCCTCATAAGTGGAGTGTGTTATCGCATAATCTGTACTTGCCTAAATCCCAAAGCAAGTGGATACAAGATTGGCATAATAGGGGGTGACCTATCACTGTCACCTTAATAGGAAACCCCTTTCTATTTAGGAGTATATCAATGTACCCCAGGGGAGACGTCCCCAGTGACCTAAGGGTTTGAGAAGGCTAAGGAAAGAAAGTTCCCCCCCTCTCACAAGTCACTCAATTTCAAGGGTTCTTTGTGTCTCATAGAGATGAAGCAAAAGATAAATGAAGTGTACGTGCCCAGAACAAGACAACAGAATAGAAAAAGGGCACTTTCCAAGTACCAAAATGATATTAGTGCTTCATAAGACAATGAACTCTTAAGAAATGTACTAGCTGATATAAAATTGCAGCAGTATAACAGTTTATAACAGCAATAAGAAATTTGTAACAGCCACAATGATTATGCTCCAAAATGCTTGAGAAAAGACCAAAAATAGTAGTTTCAACTAGACAAACTGATATTAGATAGTCACAAGCATATTTGCTAATGTTTAGCTAGCAATATATGTCATTTTTGAGGTTAGTTTGTTGTTGTTAGATGGCTGTAGCAATCTTTTGCAACAGCAGCAAGTTAGTTAGTGATTTAGGCTAATCTAAGGTTAGTAGGAGTTAGTGGATGTTCTAAAGAAGATAGCTTGAAAGTAGTTTGCCCAATCAATCACTTGTAGTAGGTAGACTAGTGCCTTCTAGGGTAATGGAGTCAATGATGGCAGCAGCAACTCTTAGGAAAATAGCAATGATAATACTTAGTCAAAGGAGATAGAGAGGATGAGAGAGGCGTTGGTATCACAAGGCCTCAAACATCCAAGTCCTAGAGATAATTGCTAGAAAGTAAAAAAAATTAGGCCCTAGCGATTTCTCTTTTCCTTAGACAAATTGAAATAAAATATGCAATAGGCAATGAAGTAGGATTACTAGAGTGCTACAATGGTAGGGCTCTAGTATCTACTTTTAGATAAGTTGTTTTTCAAGAAATCTTAGCAAGTGGAAGATTATAGAGAAAAAGATAATAACATATGTCTTTCTCCTAGGGTTTCAAGCAAGCAATTTCATAATCTTTGACATGAAACAAGTAAATTCGCCATAAGCATTCATTCACAATAAAGAAATGCAGATTTTCTACTTACTTCACCAAGAATAATCAAGCATAAACCCTAGTTGAAGATCCTCCACAATGAAAATTTGCCAAAATACACCAAGATTTGCCTCCCCAAAAGTTGCGCACCACTTAGTTTCAGCCAATAACCCTTAAAGAGGGCCAGATTTCAGACCTCACACTTGTGTGATGAGTGAATCATGAAAAAATGAGAGTTTTTCTCTCTTATTTATACAATACTTATGACCTTTAATTAAAATTAGGTCATCAAAAGGCTGGCATGGCCAAATTACATGAAAAATCTAGATTTTACACAAATTCAAATAATTAAACCCTAAAATCATTTTTAGAGGTGACGTCATGCCCTTCTAGGGTGATGTTGAGTCTCCTGGGTGGAATGTTGGGCCCCATCTACAAAACGTTAGGCCTCCCAAGGCCCTAGATGATGCCACACGTGCCAATTAGCACACAACTGCCTCCATAATGCCAATCTTGACGCTGGGTGACGTCTAGGGTCACAAAGGTGACGTCATGGGCTTCCCAAGGCTAACGTCCAGGTGGAAGAGCAAGATCCCCCTGGGTCTAGGTTTTCCAAAGTGTCTCCGGTGAAACGTCCTTCTTTCTTCTCGGTGCAAGTCTCTGACATCTCTCTGTCCCTGGCTAGGGTCATAGCATCCATCTGTGGGCTTTCAGCCCCATAGAGGTCCGAGCTAATCATCTTCCCATATGCACCTGTCCACCGGGCATGGTCCTGCAGCAACAACAAGTACGTCCTCCAGGGGCTCATAAGTCACAGGCATCATAGCAATGTCAATCACATCTAATAATCAAATTACCCAAACATGTGCATCAAACCCCCCTTTACCCAGACAAATGCTCAAAGACGTTATACAGTTTAACAAGTCAAGTTTGGAGAGGGTCTCAGGATGTCCTATTGGGCTAATTCTGCTTGAGTTTGGGGTGTTTCCCAAGTGAGAACCAATCTAGGTCATGTAAGTGTGTGAGATGGTGTAGGGGAAATGTTTGGGCAAAGGGTGCAGTGATAACAGAAAAATGTATGTCTTGCCTGTGGGTGCCTCTGTAGAAGGCGAGTTGCACCTTATCATGGATGCCATTGTTTCCTAGCCCATTCAATGCCTTTTATTCTTAGTCTTATTGCTCTTGGTCTTTTTTCTTTTCAAGGGAAAAGCTGGAGGACACTGTCCTAGTGTGGTGACCAGAGGTGACAGTGTTACCCACAAGCATTTCACGGAAATGAGAAGGTCGACTCGTGATGAGACCCCCTTTCCCTTGGCTGTGCCACCAAGAGCCACTACCCTGGTTTGGTGACCAGATAGATGGTAGTGTCATACCGCTACATGCCCATGGACCTAATAAGTCAGCTCACAATAAGACCTCCCATCCACCAACTAGTACCTTGAGTTTTGTTTTATCTTATGGGTCCCCTTTTCTTACTGAGAAGCCTTTTATTGCTTTCTCAAGAATCCCTGGGAGAAGCATCTCAAAGGTTTCATTTTGGATTTTAACTCTTGCCAGCTACCTTTACCCTCTGGGCCTTTAGCCCCTTCTTCCCACAAAGCAAGGTACAACCCTACCTAGTGTGGCAAACCCAATGCCTGAACCAAGCTAGGGGAAAATGAGAGGAATAATGATGAAAAGTGGTAAGTATCGAAGGAATGGGCAATGACCTTTCATAGACCCACCCAGTAGAAACTCATCCTAAAAGGGAACCAGCTTACTAGGGCATTTTGTCACCCCCCAGGTATGAACAAGTTAAAGAGCATAATTTCCAAGCAAACGTTATGAAATGAAGGAGAGTTTAGTGCAACATATTCCAATGCTTCGAAAATCAGAGTGACACATACCATGATACCCAGACTCATTACCTCATAGAGCAAGACCCACTGCTACTTCAAGACCGGGTTGGTGGGATGGATGTTGTTGTTGTTGATAGATGGGCTACACTGAAGAAATGATGGGCCCTCTGTGGCCAAGCTTAAGTCATCTGGCTCTCGGCACTCCATGTCTAGGACCTGTGGGCCTCGAGACATGATCTCCTTAGTTATCCCTAAGATAGGGGATAACAAAGGACTCTGCATCAATGACGTGGCTCAGCTGTGATATCAAACCGGAGTACTTTTGTGGCCTTTTTCTTTCTTTGAAAGTTCCCTTTGGTATTGCATACTTTTATGCTTCTTGCAGAATCTCTATGCATCAAGTTGGCCTCCTTTTGGTAGGAGGTGCCTCTAGAAGCCTCTCAATAAGATCCTCAATAAGATCAATTGAAGGCTCCCTAGCCTCCTCCCTCTGCTCATCTGAATGAGATGACTCATGGAATGGCCCCTCTGGAGTAGGAGCTTCTTGCTCCTCTAAGTTTGTATCACTGGGAAGCTCTTTGGAGCGACGAAAGGAAACCTCCTCATGGAAGGTCGCGTCTTTGCTGACCTCAATATATCTCTGACCTGAGACATATATCGAATATGCTTTTGAGGTCTCACTGTATCCCACAAAGATGCCTTTCTTACCAGAAGGTTCCAACTTAGTCCTCTTTTCTTTCAGAACATGGATATAAACAGGACTGCCAAATATCCTCAAATGATCAACTGCAGGCTTCTTACCTGTGAACACTTCTTCTGGTGTCTTCTCTCCCGAGAGAGCATGAGGACATTTGTTCTGAACATAGACTGCAGTACAAGCAGCCTCTGCCCAAAGAGAAAGAGGAAGATCATGGTCGTACATCATGACCATGGCTGCTTCACAAATTGTTTTGTTTTTCCTTTCTGCAACCCCATTCTGCTAGGGGTTGTAGGGCATTGTTAGTTCCCTCTTGATCCCTGAATCCCGACAGAGATAATCAAACTCGTGGGAGTCAAACTCTCCCCCATTATCTGTCCTTAAGGCACGAATGTGCCTTCCTGTTTGATTCTCAATGAAGGTCTTTAACTCCTGAAACTTACTGAAAGTCTCACTCTTTGTTTTCAGGAAATAGATCCATGTCTTACAAGAGCAATCATCAATAAAAATTACATAATACAAGCAGCCACTCATAGAAGCTGAAGTCATAGGTCCACAAATATCAGACTGGATCAAATCTAAGATGCCTTTTGCTCTTCTGCTACTCTAAGAATAAGGTTTCTTTGCATTTTTACCAAGAGCACAAACTCTACAAGCATTATCATGCTCAAAATTAAACTGAGGCGTACATGTGACCATCTTATGTAGATCGGGAAGAGCTTGATAATTGAGATGTTCAAACCTTCTGTGCCACAACTCGCATGGGTTGATCGTCTCATGAACTAGCGCTTGAACAGCATGCCCTGAAATCTTATAAAGGTTTCCTTCACAAACCCCAATCACAATGGTTGAACTCATGTTTCCATCCTTAGGCTACATCAGGGCCTTTCCACATGAGAAGGCTATTGTGTACCCCTTGTCCTCTAGAACTGGAACTGAAAGAAGATTTTTCTTTAGACCAAGAACATATAAAATTTCTTCAATGTGTATAATCGTACCTGAATCAAGCTGAAAGGAGGCTGAACCAACTCCCTTTATGGCATAGGTACCATCATCTCCCAATTCCACTTTCACATTGAACTTCTTGTCCTGGTAATCTAAGAGAGCTTGTTTGAACCTAGTCATATGCTTGGAGGCTCCATTGTCTATCAACCAAGAATCTGCTGAATTGGAGATAGAACCTGAGAGTGTTGAAACCAGGTAGTACTCTCTTCTTTGCTCTTGATCTTTGGTAGCTGCCCTTGTTTGCTTTAGTTGTGGCTCTTCTTCTTCTGTAGCAGTTGAAGCATGATACTTGTTTTTCTGCCTTTTCTTGTTAGGAGGTTTCCTACAGTCTCTTGCAAAATGACCAAATTGACTACAATTAAAACATCTTACCTTTGAAAGGTCAAGGCGCTTGCATTGAGGTGTCTTGCCCTTGTCCTTGCGTTGAGGGAATCTTCTTCCCTTCTTTGTCTTGGCAACTATGGCATGGTCTCTTTCAGTGGAAGACCCAATCCTGCTTTGGATCCTTCCTTCTTCTTCTAAACAGTCATGCCACATCCTTTCAAAATTATGTTGAATCTCTCTTCCATTTACCGATGCCAGGAATGTCTCCCAAGACCCAAGAAGACCATCTACTACCGTTTGCACAAGGTCATCATCATCTACTTAAACCCCAATGACCATGAGCCGATCTCTTATCTAAGAGATCTTGGAGAAGAAGGAGGCAACTGACTCATCCTTCTCCATCTTCAGTGAACAAAGTTGCTTTTTCAAAGTCCTCTTTTGAGTAGGGGCCTTCTTTTCATAGGGATTTGCTAGGGCATCAAGACAATCTTTTGTTGTTCTTAAAGGAAGAATGACAAGCATCGGATTGTCTTTTACTGAGTCACAAATGACTCTCTTTGCCTTGGCCTGTTTCTTCTTAAGGGAAACTCTTCCTTGATTTGTTGTGGGTTCTTCCACGACCCTTGTAACCAAATCGTCTAGGTCATTCTCCTCTAGGATGTTCAGAACCCTAGCTTTCGATGCATTGAAGTTTGAGGCTCCTTCAGGCCTATCTTCTGCCTTAACTAAAAGGGAAGCCATGATATTGCTCTTCAAACCCTCACGGCCAATCTGGGTTATGCTCAAGCTTTCCTTCAAGGATCTGTGTAGGCTCAGTTACGCTGCAAAACAGAGCTCTCTTCACGACCTAAAGCTCCGATAACATGTAAAAAATATGGCTTGAGCAAAACATGCAAAAATATGTTATACTTTAATTCCTTTAAACATCAATAAACTGGAATATAATTATAAACAATAACTGCTGCAAGAAATCAGATCTGATAAATAAGGAACAGTAGAGAGCAGCAACAAATCAGATCTGATAAATCAAGTTTCAACTCATAAACAGTTAGGGCAGAAACAGCAGGAACAATGTATAAACAACAAAACAGATATGAACCTTCTTTAACAGAGAGAACCTTCTTTATACTCGGAACTTGCTTCCAAATCAGTCTTTAACCCCTCAAGGTCAGATTAGTGCATGAGACAAAAGCGGCCCTGCATTACTAAGAGAGAGAGTATGGCTGAATTGCTAAGGGATGAAAAAAAAACAAGACGAGTGAATGCCCAAACTGGAAAACAGTCTGCCAATGAAGGCACAAAAATATCTCAAGGATAGATGGATGGATCGATATTTCAATGAGGACTAGGATGCTTTATTTATAATCAATCAATGGATTTTAGGGTTAGGGTTAAGGTTGCGCTACAATAAGAAGTTAACTCTTCTAAGTCATCATAAGTCAAGTCAAGTCAAGTCAGCTCAAGACACGTCTAACTCAAGTCACATCTGTTGAAATTTAACAAGGGATGTCCTCATTCATGTTTTTGTGTTTTGTCATGGAGGGGACATAAAGTCATGTTTCCTAGACATGTTTTATTTGTAAAGTGACTTTTAAAATAAAGTACTTTTATAAAGTGAATGTACTTTATAACTTAAAGTGATTTTAAGTTGTGGGACCCAAAAGTATTTAATGTGCATTTATTACTTACTTTGTAATTAATGAGGAGCATTAAATGTGAGCCCTCATATTAGACTTATGATAGCCATTAGATTGAGTTGGTTATGTAAGTTAGGATTTCTTGGGAAAAGAGAGAGTACATATACATGCTTGGGAATGGGAGAAAAATACACAGAGAAGACACAAGAGAAAAGGAGAGAGAGATCAGATTTCTAGAGCAAAGTTTCCAAAGTAAATTAGAGTGCACAGTTCCCAAGACAGTGACATCAGAACAGTCCGTACAGCAAGAGAAAGAACAGTCCGTACAGCAAGAGTAAGGCACAGTTTTCAAGGAAGAAATCCGTACATGTCGTACTATACCTGTTGGCACGATTCCCGAGGCAGATTACTATGTATTTATTGCTGATGTTTGACATCTAAACAATGACACAATTTCCCATGCAGAAATCAGGCTGCAGTTTGTAGCACATGTGGGCAGTTTAGAAGACTTGTTTCATGGCTCAGATAAGTGATTTGCATTTCTGAATTTGTTAAGTTGGAAACATTAAATTTCTAGGTTGTAAAGAAATTTCAGATTTGCTCTTGAATAATAGAAATAATCTCTCTAGGGTTTTCCCCACAGTGGGGATTTTGCCCTGGTCATTGGACCAAAATCACTTGTCTACTTGTTGCATTATCAGAGTATGGATCAATAATTTGCTTGACTTAAGTATTTTAGCTTTCAGTTGCTTTATGTTTTAAAGGCATTTATTAAAGACTAAAATCTCAGGTTAGTCAAGTGTTTGACAAAATGTGTGAAAGAGATATTTCTGATTTTGTCATTAAAAATATTCATGGTATCAGAGCTAGGACTCTGTAAGAAGTGCATTGTGTAGAATTTGATTTAAGAGTTGGGCAAAGAAAAAGGGGAATAGTTGTTTGAATATGATTGCTTCCATCAGACTTGAGGACCGGTTAGATGGCATTTCTAACTAGTTGCAATGGAAGGTTAGAATGACAACTATTTTTAAAGAAAATAAACTGTGGGCTCTTGTCACTATTGTGGTAGTTCCTCCCTCCAACGATCCTATTGCCTTGGATATGCATGAAGTCAAAGAGGCCCAAGCCCAGAGACTCATTTTGGATGGAGTAAAGGATCCACTCATCCCACACCTGGCTGAAAAGAAGACAGCCAAAGACATGTGGGAGGCACTGAAAAATCTATACGAGGCTAAGAATGAAAACCGTAAGATAAACTGCATTCAATCAAGATGACCAAGGGTGAGAGTGTGGTTCCATGTCTTACCCAGTTAGCACAAGTTAAGGATGAACTGGCAGCTGTGGGGGAAGTCATCTCAAATTCGGAGCTTGTGAGGATAGCCTTGAAAGGTTTTACAAAGGATTGGGAAGTCTTTGTGAAATGCATTGTGGGACGTGAAAAACTTCCAGATTGGAGCAGACTTTGGGATGATTTCACTCAGGAGGAGATCTGGATGAATGGAGAGAAGGGAGGAGAGGGAGTTGTTGAGGAGAACGTTGTTCTTTTGTTAAAGGGCAAGGGAAAAAGTAAGAAGGGTTCCAGGATTGACATCAGCAAAGTTCTTTGCTTTGCATGCAATGAATATGGCCACTATGCAGCATAGTGTCCCAACAAGAAGGGGACAAAGGAGAAGGAGAAGGAGAAACATGTAGCAGCCTCTGCAGAGGTAAATGACTTTAGTAAGAAGTTTGGGAAAGAGTTTTCTCTTGTCTCCATTGTTTCTAGTGGCAACAGCAACAGCTTTGAATTTGACAGGACTTGGATGGTGGACAATGGGGCCACCAGTCGTATGACAGGAATGCTAGACTCATTTATGTTCATATCTGAGATTGGTCCTGATCATGTTGTGAATGGGACTCACCAGATCAGAGGAGTCGGCAGTGTCAGGTTTTTGTTGGACTTCAGAGAGACCCTGAAAGTAGAAGGGGTATTTTTTGTAACAGGGCTGAGAGTTAATCTCCTCTCAGTGTTAGCTCTGGAGGATGTTGGATATGTAATCACTTTCGAACGTGGTTATGTTCATATTCATGCAGTAGATGAGGTTCTCATCAGAACAGTTCTGATTGGAGAACGGAGATTCAGAGTATACACAGTGCTTGGCTAGCCTGTGGGATGTCAGTCAGGTTGGATATCTGACTCAGAGGAGGAGCAAGAAGCTCAAAGGACTGAAGGTGCACCCGAATGTCAGTCCTCAGTTCAGGGATCTAGTACTAGTAGAAAGATAAACTGGTATGAGTTAAGCCAGTCAGAAAATGCTCAGAGACGAGACAAGATTTCTCGAAGCATCAATAGAAGGCACAGTTCCACCAAAGCAATTCAGAGGCATTATTTAGGTTCAGAGGGACAACCACTGCAGATAGCTTGGAGTCCGGGAATGGTCCTAGAAGTGGAAATGTCAGGAGGACCTCCCTCGTTAAGAGGGAGAGTTGAAATTTAACAAGGGATGTCCTCATTCATGTTTTTGTGTTTTGTCATGGGGGGGGCCATAAATTCATGTTTCCTAGACATGTTTTATTTGAAAAGTGACTTTTTAAATAAAGTGCTTTTATAAAGTGAATGTACTTTATAACTTAAAGTGATTTTAAGTTGCGGGACCCAAAAGTATTTAATGTGCATTTATTATTTACTTTGTAATTAATGAGAAGCATTAAATGTGAGCCCTCAGATTAGACTTGTGATAGCCATTAGATTGAGTTGGTTATGTAAGTTAAGGTTTCTTGGGAAAAGAGAGAGTACATATACATGCTTGGGAATGGGAGAAAAATACACAAAGAAGACACAAGAGAAAAGGAGAGAGAGATCAGATTTCTAGAGCAAAGTTTCCAAAGTAAATTAGAGTGCACAGTTCCCAAGACAGTGACATCATAACAGTTTGTACAGCAGGAGAAAGAACAGTCCATACAGAGAAAGGATAGTCTGTACAGCAAGAGGGAGGCACACTTTTCAAGGAATAAATCCGTACAGGTCGTATTGTACCTGCTGGCACGATTCCCGAGGCAGATTACTGTGTATTTATTGCTATTGTTTGACATCTGAACAGTGACACAATTTCCCAAGCGGAAATCGGGCTGCATTTTGTGGCACGTGTGGGCAATTTAGAAGACTTGTTTCATGGCTGAGATAAGTGATTTGCATTTCTGATTTTGTTGAGTTGGAATCATTAAATTTCTGGGTTGTAAAGAAATTTCAGATTTGCTCTTGAATAATAGAAATAATCTCTCTAGGGTTTTCCCCGCAGTGGGGTTTTTGCCCTGGTCATTGGACCAAAATCACTTGTCTACTTGTTGCATTATCAGAGTATGAATCAGTGATTTGCTTGACTTAAGTATTTTAGCTTTCAGTTGCTTTTTGTTTAAAGGCATTTATTAAAGACTAAAATCTCAGGTTAGTCAAGTGTTTGACAAAATGTGTGAATGAGATATTTCTGATTTTGTCATTAAAAATCTTCAACGTCAAGTCAAGCTAACTCAAGTCAAGTCAAGTCAACACAAGTCATAGGGCTAGGCACTTAACATCCCTTTATGTCAAGTCTACACAAGTCAAGGCGCATGCATCAATGCATGTGTTCGCATGTGTACTCTAACTCAATGCATGTGGACGCATGTGTACTCTCTTTCAATGTGTGTGGTCGCATGTGTCCATGCAATAACTGGAAGCTTATTATCACCATATAAGGAAGGCTCTGTCTGGATGATGTGAACATCTCATCTTCCTGACTACTCCTAAGGTCACATGCGTGACCTAGGAGAGGAAGATGTCACACACCAACCATCTTCTTGGTCCCAAACCAAATCTTCCTAGTTAACTGACCAAGAGGCCCTAGTGATCAGCTAGGGGTTTTTGCCATGGCATGCATTGCTTGGTCCCAAACCAAGATCCCTAGATAACTGCTAGAGGCCCTAGATACCGACTAGGGACTTGAACTGCCTGGTTAACTGACCAGGATACCATCCTCCCAGAGAATGGCACTCGCAGTTGCACTAACTTTAACAATTATTTGTAGAAGGCTACAATGCAGAAGGGCCTTTGGAGGCTAGATGTCGCACCAACACCTCCATTCATGGAAGATGGGGCCCCTTTTGAGGGCTTTAGGCCCCTTGATTTTGTACAAGTGGCATGAAAAGCCCAAATTTTGTATCATTTAGATTATTTTAATTAGTGAAGAGGGCTTTTGCCCCTCCTTAGGCTGAATCAGTGGAAATTTAGATTAAAAAATTATTATTTTATTTTGAGAGGTGGTTGAGCCTTTCCATATAAATAGAGAGGCATCTCCTTTCATTTGGATCATCACAATTCAAGGCATTCTTCCCTTGTGAAGTCTGAAATTTCTGTAATTTTATTGGAACATCTCATACTTGGGCACATTTTTGGAGAAGGATTATTTTGTGGATGATTATTGCTCTCTTGGATGGATATTTCTGCAACTAGGCTTTGAATGGTTTGGCTACTTGGAAGGACTAAGCACTTTGCTGCAATTTCTTTTTTTTTCTTGCTAATGTTGACGGTGTTAATTGCTACCTTGTTGCAAGTTTCTTTGTCTTGTTGAAACCCTAGGGGCAAGACATAAGTGCTTCTCTTCCTCACAAGGTTCTATTTCTCCAAGTTTGTGAGACGTCCTCGCTAGGGTTAGAAACCTAAGGCCCAAACATGTTTGCACTTTAGGGTTTTAACCTTAGACATTTAATCCTTGATCTAAGTGAAGCCTTGAGAAGGGAGACGGCATCTAGGGCCCAAAATGCTTGCACCCTAGATCCATTTTCTTCAAAGTCTAACCTAAAGGCCCACCTCAAGGTCTTGCCTAAGGCCCGAATGTGCTGGCATCTTAAGGAGTAGACTCTACCTCTTCGGTGTCATCTAGTTCAACCTCCAAGTGTTGCCCGCTTGACCCCATATGCCCAATGAAAAGACATTGACCTTCAAACTTCCAATTACTTCTCTCAAAACACTTTAAAGCGACCAATCTCATTTTCACTGGACTTCACTCTCCATTGTAAGCGTCCTTTCCCTAAGTCCTAGCAATCTTAATCCAGGGACCCCCCCTTGAACCGGAGGAGAGCTGGCCAAATGTAAAAGAGGGATTGGTGAGGTGACAGTGGCCTTCCCTCTTAGTTACGCAAGATTGCACTTGAGCTTTCAGACTTTAGCTCAACAAGTGTGGATCCGTGCGATAACATTTTGGCATCATTAACAGGGATAAAGTTCAATTTCCCGGAAAACGACATTGGAGGAGTTTTTCAACTTTGAAGACCTTTTCCTAGCGACTCCATTGGAAGAATGAAGACCTTGTTCTTTACAGATTTTGAAGACTTTGCGCTTGTAGGGTGAGACAAGCACCATTGTGAAGGCATCTACTACTCACCTTGACGGCTCCTCTGTGATAAGGTACGAGAATTTCATTTAGTGTTGAGCTCTCATGTTGAAATTTGCACATGTTGAAGGATGGCTCCATGGTCATTTCACTAACTGTACAAAGATTTTGATATCAAGGATATCCCTGGGTATCCTAATCAAGGTCAACCAGAATGGTGGGGGAATTGCCCAAAATTTGATGGTGACCAATCATCGGCCATCTCACATGTGGTAAATGTTTTGAAGCATCTTAGAAGGGTCAAAGTGGAACATGAAGATGTGATGTTGAAGGTTTTTGTTGTGTCCCTGGGAGCAGAGAACAATTGGCTGGTGCATTCGTGCAAACCAAGGAGTATACCATCCGTTGCAGTTTTCATTGAAGAATTTCTTAAGCACAGGGGCCCAGAATTTCAAGGATTTGAAGACACATATCAGGACCTGTTGGCAGCCCTGGAAGAGGAGGATCTTCTTGGTCTGTTTGCAGGTTGCAAAGGCATTTATGAAGAACAAGCTCTTGTTGTCACAAAAGAAGATGAAGAACAGACTTGCCAAAACTGTGATAACAGCAGTACACAAGATTTTGGTGGTAATGAAAGAACGGTCAAAAAGGAGTTCTATGAGGAACCAATGTTTTTTCCCAACCCCGTAACCAATTCTATCACTGTCAAAGTTGAATATGATGAGAATCCTGTTGACTGTGATGATAATGAAACTTCACTCACTGATCAAGACTCTGAGGCTTTTCATGTTGATTGTGATGATTTTGCTGCTCCAAACACCAGCATTGAAGAGAGTAACCCAGAATTTGAACAAGGTGGCATTGTGAGTATGTCGTTGCATGGTCTGGAAGTTGAAGGACAGTCACATGATCAAGTTTGGAACCCATATGTGAATGATGGAGAAGATTTTCAGTTTCCAGAAGAAGATCTAGCGTTGGTTTCAAATGTTGGTAAGGATTAAAACAGCTTCAGCTTTATCTCAGACCAATTTTCTAACAGAAACCAGCCTGACAGCCAGGAAGAAAGCTGTCAAATTTCTTCAAATGATTTTCCAGAGCATGATGATGACTTTGCTGGAGACAGAGATGATAGTGCTCCAGATGCAGAAGACAATGATTACCATGATGAAAAGGGCAGTCTTGATATTCACGGTAATCATCTTATCAATCCAGATCAGACTTTATGTTTGGGACAGGGCTGTGGCAGGTCGTACATAGTGAACTTGGAAGGTTATCTTAGATTTGATGATAAGGGCAGCCCCATGGGCATCAGTGGGGAAGATGAGGAAAACCTAATTGCTGACCCTGAATATGAGGAACCTGGCCCTACAGCAAGACCATATTCTGCCCAAGAACGGACTGATCATGCAGGGGTAACAGGAGAACAACAAAGCAGCAGCATTTTTGGGATGTATTTGACACAAAACCATGATGATGTGTTTTCTGCGCAGGAGGAAATAAATGATGATGGTATTATCCCACCCAATTGAACAGTTGAACCAAGTTCTCTAAACTAACATGTAAAACAAAGAATTAGATATAATTGACGAAAAGACATCAAAACCAAGATGAATTGCTGGACTTAAACTACAATTAAGCACGTGTTATCAAAAAATAAGATCTCCAATGCATTATCCATTAAACATTATACAGAAAACAAATCTTTTGTGTCAAACCCACATGGCGTTTACAAGCCCTTCGATAACTAGACAAGCTCAATGAACGCCATGGGTGCATTATCACCTCGTCTGGGCAATGTCCTGATAATTCTGGTATACCCACCATTCCTCTCACCATACCTCTCCTGTGCCTCTGCGAACAATGCATGCACTAACTGCTTATCATATATGAATCCCAATGCCTGTCTCCGCTGGTGCAATGTTCCTCCCTTGGCCAATGTGATCATCTTGTCGATATATTTCCTCATGGCGCTGGCCCTGGCCCTCGTAGTCTTGATCCGCCCGTGCCTGAGAAGCTGTGTGGTAAGGCCACGAAGCAGAGCGCGCCTCTGGTCCGGAGGCCTGTTGAGTTTCGGCACGCGACAGCCGTGCCTCATGGCAAACCACTTCGACCCATTTTGGATGAATCCAAAGAACCCGGAGAATTCTGACTCTGGAAAGAGAAATTGAACTCTTCGTTAGATAAGCACTTATCAGGACCTTGAGAAATTTAAAAAAAAAAAAACACACAAAGGGCTTTTTACCTGTTCTGAGTTGCAGAGGATTAAGGAATGTTAAGCCTGTGAATGAGCGCATTGAGAGTGAAAACTGTGGCCGAAGAGTGATCCCACGAGAGAGAGTTAGCTGGGTTGGGGTGATGGAGATTTTGCTTGCTGAAATAGGAAGAGAAAATGATGGTCCATTGAACGAAGGCAGCACTGATTGGAGCGAAGACATCGTCCAACAAGAAGCTATAGCCATGGTTACACCTCCACCCTTGTGCCTCTGCGCCTCTGATTGTTCTTTTTCTTATCTACAACGATATATTTTATAAATTAAAATGATATAAAATATATAAATTTAAAATGTGATAATATTTAAAATTTTGTTAAGATAAATAATTATAGAAATAAGACTAATTGTTCAAAAATAGTAATGGACGTGCTAGCTAAACCAATACAATGGAGCAACATTAATCAAGTTTAGATGAATTATGATAGTTTGTAATGTAACTTTTTGTTGAATGGGGTGGCACGCGTGGGTAGGTGTGGTTGGGTGTCTCTTTGATCATGGAGGAATTAATATAAGGAATTATGCTTGGGTTTTGGGGAGGTTTCCAATAATATCATTGAAGCTTATGTTTTTTATGCAAGATTGGATATTACAATAGAAATGAATATCTCCAAAATCACAGTGTTTAAAGATTTTCTAATGGTTGTGTGTGATTGTTAAAAAGTAATTATCTGAAAACAATTATTTAAAGGGTATTTCCTTAAAATCTACCACATAAAGAGGGATCTAAACTCCTCAACTGATCGATGGGCCAAGCTTGGTTCAGGTTTTGACCAAGGAACTATGGGAATAAGGGGGTCCTCCTCATTCCCTAGTCTTTTTATTTGGGCGCAATATGTATCATCATGATGTGAGTTCTAGAAAGAAGTGAACATCCCTTCACACATATGAATTTAATCACCAAATGTGTTGGAAATCATTGCGAATTGAATGCATTTTGGCATATAGGCAATGGAATGGCTTCAATTTTTGTATCAGTTTGGGTTTTTTGGAGAAATCCCTCATCTAGTTTCAAAGGATCTCCCCCATGTGTGTTGAATGCTTGAAGGTCTGCTCGGCTCCGGGTGTTGTCAATGTTGGCTTAGTCTGGTTTCACAAGTGATATTTACATTTTCTACACGGTGTCTCTCGCAAGTTCCCTTCTGTTTTTTGCATATTAACTTCTGTTTACAATAGAGAAAGGCTCGAATTTAGTACTTCTTTGCAAATTTATTTTAATTTCTTGTTGTGTGCTCCTTACTCTTCTTTAAATTTAGACATGGGTAATAATCCAGTGGGGGTTTGGAGAATCTTCAGTTTGTGGTTTTAGGTCTCCATGATGGAGCCGTCTGGAAACGAGTTAAAGAAAATCCTACCTCACCATGACAAATTTTCCCAGGCAAATAGCCTCGCTCTGCAACAATTATCACACAATTTTCAAGAATTCGAAAGTGTCGTGTCTTTGTTGGCTCAAAGGATGGAGGCAAAGTTTAGAGAATTCGAGGCAGATATGGTTGTGTTGTCCAAAAGATTGGATTCTCTTTTAGAGTGGTATGTAGCAATTAAAGGCTCAAATTTCTCATCATTCCATTTTAGTCTCAATTCATCTTGGGAGGAATTCCATTCAAGATGACGATATTGAGCGAGGCATTAACAATGGAGAACGTGGCACTACACCAATGGACATAGAAGAAGGGTTTTGACACTCAGCTAAGACCTCAGACCCCCCAGACTCTGCTTCTTACACCTAGCATATGTATTTCAAAGTAATATGGTGCCTTGGGAAATTCTACAAAGATGTAATCAGTTTTTATGATCAGAAACTCTATTTAGGAAGGGAATATTATTTTTCCATTTGCAATTTAGTTTTAGAATTTCTACAGGTTGTATGCCCTTATGTAAAAACTTTTTGCTTACTGGTGTCCTCAGCCCAGCTCCTTTAATACAAATCCCTTTCATTCTCTGTTGAAAAAAAAAATGTAACTTTATGTTGATTGATATTATATTGCTTATCATCCAAGTGCAACATTAGCTTCAATGTAAATACTCATTCGAACACATGAACTACATATAAGTCCATGTCTATGAATTTTGGAAGATGCACTTAGGAGAGAGCATTAAATTAATGCATTTTTTCAATAATTTATCTATTTCCATGTCAAATGAGGTTGTGAGGCCTATAGGTGATAAGTGAAGCATGGACATTACATGTTTTCTTTCACCTTCAAACTCTTTATATCTTCTCATTCAACCATCATTCAACACCTCTTTTTATTAGCAATTACTATTTTTATGTTTGGTCCAATAGTCCCTTTTTTTAAGGGGATTAGTTACACTTTCTCTTCAAGCTTATTCTTATTTCAACTATTCTAAAACCAAATAATATATATGTTAACTAAAGAAGATCGATCAAGCTTACAAATTTTCCTCACAACTATCATTGGACTTCAAACTCACATGGGTAGTATATGAGATTGTTGATCAAAGATTTAGTTACACAATGTTGATGTGGCTCTGTGCCAAAGGTAGTGTAGGACAGAGTAGAAGTGGAAGGAAATTGTAAATCATGGATAGACAACCACATGTTATCGAAATGAATGAATAGGATCATAGTGGTTCATGTGGCCACAACAACTCATTCCTTCTTTCCCCCGCTAGGAAATTGTTAAGCCCTAGACAAAGCCCTATGATATGTATAAAACCCCTTATTATGCCCTAGATATTGAATTATTACATTTCTAGTAGGTCGGCTAGAACCCTTCTTTGCACCCTTTCATTATAATTGTAACCCTTTGTCTNTATATATATATATATATATAAAGGAGATCTAGTATTAGGATCATCTTATCTCATCTCATATTGTGTTCTGAAGTTTATATATTGTAAAGGAGGTTTCCCCCTCGAAGTGGACTGAATTTTATTGATTACTTATCACTTTTAAGGCGTTGGGTCATAACATTTGGTATCAAAGCTCAAGGTCTTAGGGTTTCGTTGTTGCATCTGAGACACCTTGGAATTTTCGCTATAACTTTTTTTCTACGATGTTTCAGAAGGAACACCTTGGAGGATATTTAGAAGACGGATCAAGGTACTTGGGGTTAAAATTTCAGCTCCTAAGGTTTTATAATTTCGGAGATATAACCTGTGCAAGCTCGGGTTCTGGAATCATCTTGAATTTAGTCATCGCGGAAATTTCGCTATAAAAAATTTTCTGTGACGTTTATGTTAGAGTCCTAAACTATAGGCCATCTGTTTTCCAGTAATCTATATTGGAATTTTTTTTATCAGGCTGAAGGTACTTTCATGATAAGGTGCTCAGGGGTAATGGTCCAGTGGTATATCCAATGCTTCAAATATATATCCAGGTTAAAGGTTAGAGCCAGATGTTGTCACATGATAATTTTTGAATTATCATGTATCCACATGAGTTTTTTGAAGGTTTGGAGTGGCATAATTAGGGATTTCATGAATTTGGTTCATGTTTTAATTGTGGCAGCAAGTTTGATTTTCAGTAGCTAAAGGTCGAAATCTTATAGTCGTTAGCTACCGAAAGTTAAAACTTTCGGTAGCTAAACGACTTATTCACGCCTGTCATAAGCTGCCAAAAGTGTCGAATTTTTCAAGCGTCTAAAGGATCTTGTCACTCTCCTAACTGGCGATTGTACTCATATCCTTATTAGTTTGCATGCATCCATGACCACTTTCAATCATCATTCGTCTGATTTCAGAAAAGATTATGCTTTGTTTCTCCCTTGTCCAATTGGGTGATGATAACCCTAGATCGTGCCCATGAAATTCAATCGCTCCAAAAATGCTCATCACCCTTCTGATGCATTGAATCGGTTAACTACCTCTTGTAAGTTGTTTTAAATCTTACCACAGTCGCCCAAAACATTTTCACCCTTTTTGAGTCTCATTCTTGAATCTTATAATGTTATCCCACCTCCATGTTTATTTGAGTACATCTCTCGCCCTTACATACCCTGGATCCTTTATCATCGACCCAGTTTGAATCATTTTTTCCAGTCCTGGTCATGAAGATTGCAACGAGAGGCGCTCTTCTGAGGAAGGAATTGTAGGATGCCACGTACCTTGAGACACACACTAAGGTATCTAAATTGTTCAAAAGTGTTGGATGCTACAGGCTCTGCCAGAAGCTCCAGGGGTACCATCAGGGTGTCACAGAGGCATTTTCCAAACGTTTTGATGGATTTAAAGTTCAACTTGGGCCTATTGTGATGCAGATAGATGAAGTTAGTATAGCAGCAGCTACAGAGATTCCTGGTGAAGGTGAAAAGTGGTTTAAGACCACCTCAGTCAAGGAGATTGATTTCAGATCATTTCTCAAAAAAGAGCATCAAAATATGAAATGGCAAAAGGAAATTTCTAGAAGCTTCTTGGAGGAGAAATGGAAAATATTGTTAAAAATTATTCAGGTTTACATCATTTGTGAGGGGAGATATGGTAGGACCATGCTTTACCATTTTAGATTGCTCCTTCATTTAACTGGTAAGAAACCTATGAATATGCCCTTTTATCTTCTTAAGAGTCTTACCAAGATGGCTTCCAAAGTTCAGGCCAGACCTCAAAAGGCTAGCAGCAATTTGTTTCATCATGGTCTAATCAAACTGATAGCATTAGAGGAGCTCAGCAGAAGGAATAAGACTATGGATTGTCTTCTGTTTTGGGGAGAATTTGGACAAGAAGTTCAACCACAGAAAGGAGAAACTTCCTCACAGCAATTAACTTCTCCAAAAACCAGTAAAAGAAAGAGGAGAGCATTGTCACCTATAGAAACTACAACACAGGCTTCCCCATCAAAATCAAAGAAAATAAAAAAGAAGCTAGAATTTGGGGGAAATGCAGAGGATCAAGGAAAGGCTACAATAAGAAATATCCTAAATCTGCCATATTCAGATTCAGATTCAGAGCCATTAGTTGCAGAAATGGAAACTCCAGAAAAGGGAATACCTAAAACATCATCAAAGAAAAGGGTTAGTAAAAAACCTAAGGTTCAGAAACTGAAAGAAGAATTGGTTAAGTTAAAGGTATTAGAAAGACATCTCAAAACAGACAATGAGACTCTTAGAAAGTCATCTCTCAAAGTTGGTTCTGCATTGGATAAGTTGGCCATTAAATATGAGACTATAAAGCACAAGAATAAGAAGCTCTTCAAACAGAATAGCAGACTGCAAAACATGAATAAGGTTTTGAGGTTCAAGCTTGTCCACAAAAAGATAAAACCTAAAGCTCATCTTAGTCTTGATGCTCTAGCTAAAGCTGCCCTTGATATGAAATGCGGTGATCATAATAGATGAAGCAGGGTTAATGATCGAAATCAACCATTTTTTACCAAGTACGGGAGCAGTTACAGGCTTCGCCAGCTAAAATCAGTTTCAAAGTCCATAATTAGCTACCAAAAATCATTCCCAGAAAATCGACAGCTAAACATACTTTTTTTTGACCTCGTTAGCTACTGAAAGTTTTGTTATGGACAAAAAGCACAAAAATCTCCTCAGATCAAGGAAAATGGATTCCTCAATGTTCTCGAAGGCTTCCAGAATGATTTTCCAGTTATAACACATCCTCAATATGCTGGTGTCAGGTTAATATCGGATTAGTTAGAGTTTATTAAAGAAAGTCAAAGCATAACCTATTTCTTGGGATTTTGTTGTATTTTCCTAAGTTTTAGGATAGTATTCAGCAGGCAATTATTTCTATTTTTACCCTTCCAGTGGTAAAAATCCAATATATTGTTATAAACTCAAGCTGTATCGTATGATTTTGAGATGAGATCAAATCTCTATTTTGGATAAATCATTAACTAGGTATTTTCCAGAAATATCTAGAAATAGTTAAAGAAGAGATTTGATCTCCTACTGTGTAGGATCTAAATGTAATGGGATATTATAAAAGATAGGATGCAATATGGCATAAGGGTTGGACCTGAAGGGAAAAATGGTATTGAAAGATTACCATCCATTGTAAAGATATTCAGGAGGTTTTAAGTGATCTTTTTTTATGAATACAAAGACATTATGTTTCAAGATTCTTGTGTCATAGTTATGTGGTGAAGTGCTTCTTGATGTAATCTGTTCTTATCTGGTTTCACATTTTGTTTCTTTCTTTTATTGTTTATAAGAAGATTAAGTTCATAGTTTGTTTCAAACACCTTGTTCTGGCTTAAAACAATATTCATGTTTTCTTCTGAAGTTTGAATGTAGAATTCAGGTAGCAATGCTCTGCATTTGAAGTGAACCCTAATCTGTTCCTCTTTTTCCATCTCACAAACTACAAGGATCCACTAACATGACTACCTTGCCTTGTTACATATGAGCTCAGTTATTCCTTCATTTGATCACCTTAAACCTTGTTGACTCCATTTTGCCCAATGGCCCTCTTTCGTTGTCCCAACCAAAAATTTAAAATCAAACCTGTACTCTCATAACTAGCCTAATATCCAATCCAAACAAAGATAAATCATACAAAGAGATCCCTCTCTGAGTCTTGGAGGGCTAGATCCTTGACTCCAAGTGGTTTTGTGGTTACCTCTGTCAATTTCTTCCTCATCCTGAGAAATTACGGAGTGCTAACAGTTTCAGACCATGAAACTTGGAGGATATTCATATAAATTAGCAAGGTATCTTTGATAAAAAAATTATCTTCTGGGTCATCCTTATTTTGTAGATACACTATGTGTAAGATAGGGTGGTTGACTAGTCATATTAACTAGTCTCAAATATGTGTTCCAGGTAAAACAATGATATATTCTTCAGTGAGTATCCAAATTAAGTGAGACCAGTTACATTGGACAATGGACAATCTGTAGTATTTTTTGTTCAAGTTTCATAATCCAATATCATATATTGTTATATTGGCACACTTTACAAGTACACTCTTCTGGAGATCCAAAAATCAACAAGGTGTGGGGAAGTTACCATAACTTCCACTTGGCACATCCAATTTTGATTAAACATGTGGCATTGCAGAGAGGACATATCAAAGAACTATAGAACAATAGTTCAGACCCAGAAGGGCCAAAATTTTAGAGATACACCAGAAGGAAGGTCAACCAAGAGGAAAAACTCCAAATTAAGGGTTTTAAAGGTATGTAACTTACAATCGGCATAATTATTTTTGGAATATTTGTTTCGGGTGATTTGAAATTTGTGATAAATATATAATAGAGGAGTATTATTATTATTACTCCATGTGGGTCCCAAAAAGGTGACAACACCTATTAAACCTCCAAAAGTCTCATCTACGACTCAAGAAGAAAACGAGGACGTACATAACAGGTTGTCCAAATTAGAGGAACAAATTAAGAATGTGAGTGAAAAGTCTAATAATTGTGTAAAATCACAAAGACAAATTCAAGTAATGGAAGGGAAGATGGATGGCATGGAAAACAATATGGAGGGTATGAAAAACAATATGGATGATATGGAAAATAAGATGGAAGAAAATAAGAATGACATAAAAATAGAAATACGAAATTCCATGAAGGAAATGGAAAATATGTCTTCCATGATATTTCAAGCTATAGATGAGAGATTCCCTAAAGGAGACATCAAAATGGAATGGAATAATGAAAATAAAGGTAATACTCATGTTGAACAAACTGCCAATAATAAGCCAATTAGTGAATCTAACTCTAATAGTGGAGTTAATTCTGGTGGGGGTCCTAAATTCAACTTTCCCAAAATTGAATTAAAGAAGTTTGATGGTACAGAGGTATTTACTTGGGTGAACCAAATAGAGCAATATTTTGAACTACATAATATTATGGATGATAAGAAAAGGATTCATGTAGCAACCCTGAACTTTGAGATAAAACCATATCAATGGTATCAATGGATAGTGAAAAGGCAACCCCCTTTATATCACTACACTTGGGGTTTATTTACAAGAGACATAGAAGCACAATATGAGAAAGTTTGGGAACAAGAGTACTTTAGTAAATTGACAAGAATAAAGCAGTTAGGTGATATTGAAGAATATAATTCAGAATTCCCAGTACTGGCCACAAGGGTGGATAACCTAAGTGATGAACATTTGTTGGAAGCTTACAAGGGTGGATTAAAAGAATACATTAAACATGAACTTTTCTTAAGACAACCTACAAGTATTATGGAAGCTATGCAAAATGATCATCATATTCATGTCAAAAATAAAGCTACACACAAGTATAGCATTGGAGGCATAGATCATTTTGGGGGTCACAAGACAACCATATCTCAACCAACAAGGTTGACACCTCAACAAATGGATGACAGAAGAGAAAAATGACTATGTTTCAATTGTGACAGTAGGTACAGTAAAGGGCATAAATGTAGTGAGAAGAAATTATTCTACATAGACTGTGAAGAGGAAGAATATAATGTACCTAAACCAACAAGGTTGAGACCTCAACAAATGGATGAAAGAAGAGAAACATGACTATGTTTCAATTGTGACAGCAAGTACAGTAAGGGGCATAAATGCAGTGAGAAGAAATTATTCTACATAGACTGTGAAGAGGAAGAAGATCAAGAATTTGAACCGTCACAAGACCCAAATCTAGAAGAGACTACTCCAACAATATATTGTCATGCTTTGGTCGAGATCGTTACTCCACAAACCCTCAAGATACAAGGATACATCAAAAAGAAAAAGGCAACAATATTGATTGATTCAGGTAGCACCCATAATTTCATCAATTACAAATTAACAAAAGATCTTAATTGTTTTGTATATCCTGCACCAGAGTTTCAAGTAATGATTGCAAATGGAGGTACCATAAATTTTTCAGGGAAATTCCATAGTATTAAGCTCAACATGGGGGAGTATTTTTTGGATAGCCCCATGATTTCCATCCAAATGGGGGGTGTTGATGTTGTATTAGGGGTCCAATGGTTGCAATCACTGGGAATAGTGGCCTTTGATTTTCAAAATATTTTTATGATATTTTCCTCAAATGGCAAGGAAATCGAGCTTAGAGGTATCCAAGGGAAACCCTCTAAAGTGATAAGCTCTAATAGCATGGAAAAATTACTCAAAAAGGGACACCATGGTGTAATTGCACAATTGTGCTCACTTGATGTTCAAACATCTATAGCCATGTCTCCATCAGATCTCCAAATAATTATCAACAATCATTCCAAGGTATTTGGTGAAATTCCTAAGGGTATTCCACCTACTCGAGACCATGACCATGCTATTCATTTGTAGCCAGGAACTATACCACCTAACATTAGGCCTTACAGGTATCCATATGCATAGAAGAGTGAGATTGAACACATGATCCAAGAAACGTTAGAGGCTGGCATCATTCAACATAGCCAAAGTTATTTCTCTTCACCAGTGATGTTGGTTACAAAAAAAGATGGCTCATGTTGTATGTGTCCAAATTATAGACAACTCAACAAAACGACCATCAAAGATAAGTTTCCTATCCCTGTCATTGATGAATTATTAGATGAATTACATAGAGCAAAATTCCTTACTAAGTTGGATCTTTGTTCGAGATATCATCAAATCATAATGAGATAGGAAGACATTCCTAAAACATCTTTTAGAGCACATGAAGTTCATTATGAAGTTTTGGTTATGCCATTTGGACTTGTTATCGCACAGTTTGTAGCGAGGATTAAAGCTTTGAGGTTTGAAAGTCAAACTGGCATAACAGGAACCAATCCCACCCAATGTCACCACAATGGGATGGTTCTTTCTCTTTAGAGAGGTAAGGCTTGGGGGAGACATCCCCGGTGACCTGGGGTTTTGAGAAGGCAAAAAAGGATAATAAGACAAGGATAAATTTCCCCCTCACAAGTCACCACCGAGCAGATAGTCCTGGCTAAACAACCAAAAGTAAAACCCCCAAAGATATACCTGCTTGAGACAAAGAAACAACAAAACGATATATGCAAGCTAATTCAATGGGTTAGTACTTCATAATAATGGATGACTATCTAATGAAAATATAAGCAATTTTAGCAATAAATATTGATGAAGTCAATGTTTATAAATAACAATGAAAATTGTCACTTCACCAATAAATACTAGAACAATATGGCATTCAAAGTAATAAATCAACAAGTTTCATTTAATTTATGCCCTTAATCATCATTCAATTGCTTATAAGACAAAACATTTGTTGCACAAAGGTGTTAGTAGCAGGAGATGACATCAACATATAGGGTGAGAAGGTTAGTTCTAGGCTAGGGTTAGTTAGGTTAGGTTTTGATTCAAAGTGTTGAGAGTTGTTTATGATAAAGGTTATTCCAGCACATGAGGTCTCTTTAGATCAGTGCCTTAGGGTTAATGGAGTCAAATAGTGAAGGACACAAAAGCTAAAGGAGGGAAAGGCAAATAGGTCAAGGACTAGAGGGAGAGGGTTTGGAGTGTTTCTAGAGCAAGGCCCCAAAGTCAAAACCATAGGGGAGAGAGGCTCACCTTGGTGTAGGTAAACTAGGCCTCGGTGCTCTCTCCTCCTTCCTTAACTCAATGGCAAAAATGACTAGCTAAAAGATGAAGAATAAAAAAACAAGACTAGAGGGTTTGATGAAGCAAGGTGTTGCTAGAGCAAGGCCTTTTCAACAAACCCTAGAGAAAAATGGCCCTAAGTGTAGTATACCTAGGCTTAAGACATCTCTCTCTTCTTGGCCTCTAGATAGTACGGCTAGTAAATAAATGAAGAGAGAGAGAGAGAGTGTAGCAACGACTAGGCTCTCTTCTTCTTCAATGGTTGAAAATTTCTCTCAAAGGGGACATGAGACAAGGACCTACTTGTGTGCTTGTCACCTAGGCTTTTATTCAGCAAAATTTATAAACATATGCAAGAAATGAAACTACAACCATTCATTCAAGAAGTTTTGCAGAAAATTACTTACATATCACCAAGAAATATCAATGCAAACCCTAGTTGTAACACCTTCCTTCAAGAGAAATGCCAAGACATGCCAAAATAATCCTCCTTCAACAAATGCACATCACTAAATCAGCCAATAACCCAAGAGAGGGCGCAAATTTCAGACCTCCTTATGGAGTGTGTGAGTTGTCCTGTAAAAATGAAGGTAAAAATCCCTCATTTATACAGTACCATGACCTAATTTTACATTTTAGGTCATGTAAAAGGCCGACAAGGAAAAAATACTTAAAATCATATTGTTTTACATTAAAATGTTAAATATAAACCCTAATCAAGCTAAAAAGGGATAAAAATCCCCTCTAAAGGGGACGTTAGCCCCTTCTAGGGCAAATGAAGCATTATGGAGCAAAATGTTAGCCCTCCTTGGGCTTCTCCAACCTGCCACACGTGCCACTGCTGCCCAGTCTACCTCCCAATACGTCCAATTGGTTGGATGATGTCATGGTCATCAAGGGTGACGTCCTAGACCTTCTAAGGCCAACGTTCCACTGAAAAGGGCTCAACCCCCCTAGGTCAAGCTGTGTCGGGGTGTCTCTGGTGGAACATCCTCTTCTTCTCTGGTGCAAAGCCCCTAATCCATCTCTATCCCATCTCTGCCCCCTGATGGGGTCTCAACATCCACCCGATGGGCTCTTCAGCCCCATGGAGGTCCGAACTGATCATCTCCCCATGTGTACCGGTCCAAAATGGTACTTGTCCGTCGGGCATGGTTCTGCACATTAAAAGCTACGCCCTACATGGGCTCATCAGTCATAAGGATCATAGCAATGTCAATCACATATCATCATCAATATTATTAAACATGTGCATAAAATCCATAATACATCAGTTAACAGCTCAAAGACATTACACAAGCCTACAATACAAGTCTGGAGAAAAGGACAAGGCGTCCTATTGGGTTAGTGTCCACAGAAGAAGGAAAGTTCCCGGAAAAGACCTCATCCAAGCCATGTAAATGGGTGATGTGGTTAGGGGATGTCCAAATATGTGGGTGCAGTGAGGGCCAAGGATGCAAAAATGTTACCTGTGGGTGCCTTTGTAGAAGGCGAGTTGTACCTGTCATGGATGCATTTTTTCCAAGCCCATTCTTGCCTTTTATTCTTCATTATTTTATTACTTTTTGTTCAAGAGCTAATCAGGGGACACTACCCTGGTGTGGTGACTAGTGGTGACAATGTTACCCACAAGTATTTTCACAGAAATGTGAAGGTTGGCTCGTGATGAGACCCCCTTTCCCTTGGCCATGCAACCAAGAGTCATTGCCCTGGTGTGGTGTCCAACAAATGGCAATGTTATACTGTTAGATACTCATGGACCTAATAGGTTGGCTCGTGATGAGACCCCCTATCCTCTGGTTAGGCCTTGTTTCATTATTTTTTCCGAGTCCCTCTTGTTTCTTGCTGAGAAGCTTTTTATTGCTTTCTCGGGGATCCTTGGGCGAAGCATCTCGAGGTTTTATTTTTAGGCTTTTATCTTTTACCAACTTGCTTTTACCTTTTGGGCCTTTAGCCCCTTCTTCCCACGAGATAAGGTGCAATCCTGAAAATAGGTCAACCCAATGTCTGGACAAATGGAATGGGATAGGTGAGTGGGAAACAAGATGTAAAAGTGGTACTATGATGGGAGTGGATGATGTATTTTTAGAAATTCCCCCCAGTGGAAAACCAAAACCTACAGACATAGGCTTGTTAGGGCACCCTGTCAATCCCCCCAAACATGGTCAAGTGGGAAAGTGTAAGATCCAAGCAGTTGTTAGAAATAAAAGGAATCATATGCATACATTCAATGGTTTTGATGATCAAAGTGACACATACCATGATACCTAGACTAATTACCTCATGGAGCAAGAACCTTCTCTGACACAGGACCAAGCCGATGGTGGTGGATGTTGCTGCTACTGACAAGATAAAGATGCTGGAAGAAAAGAAAAGGTGGGCCATCTAGGGCCATGCTAAAGTCAATCCTTCTCTCGGTGCTCCATGTCTAGGACCTGTGGGCCTCGAGACATGATCTCCTAGTTATCCCTAAAAGTGGGGGATAACAGGACTGACTAATGCACCTTCAACATTTCAAATCTTGATTAATTATATTTTCAATCCCTTCCTTAGAAAATTTGTGTTAATATTTTTTGATGACATACTAATCTACAACAAATCTTGGGAAGAGCATGTACAACATGTTGACAGAGTATTAAAACTATTGGAAGAGAAATAACTTTATGCAAAGCCTTCCAAGTGTGCCTTTGGGGTTCAAGAAGTGGAATATTTGGGTCATATAGTATCTCATGAAGGTGTAAAAGTGGACCCTAACAAAATTAAAGCTGTAAGGGAGCGGTCAATTCCCAAAACCTTGAAGAAACTTAGAGGATTCTTAGGATTGATAGGCTATTACCGCAAGTTTGTCAAGAACTATGGTCAAATAACAACACCTCTAACAACATTATTAAAGAAGGAAGCATTTTCTTGAACATAAGAAGCAACCAAAGCTTTTGAAAAACTTGAGGAGGCTATGTGTACAACTCCCGTCTTGACCACACCTGACTTCACAAAGACATTTATTGTGGAGTGTGATGCCTCGGGCCATGGAATTGGTGCAGTTTTAATGGAGGAAGGAAGGCCCCTTGCCTTTGAAAGTAGAAAACTTAAAAGAAAAAAACTTAGTCAAACCCATTTATGAAAAATAAATGTTGGCCATACTACATGCAGTTCAGAAATGGCGCCCCTACCTAATAGGAAGACACTTCAAGGTAAAAATAGATCAGGACAGTTTGAAGTAGTTTTCGGAGCAACGATTATCTTTAGAAGAGCAACAAAAATGGGTTACAAAGATGTTGGGTTATGACTTTGAAATTATATACAAAAAAGGAAAACATAATGTGGTGTCATATGCCCTTTCCAGGAAAGAAGAAGAAGTAGAAGGTTCACTATGTGCTATTTCTAGTCCGCAATCGGATTGGGTGGAAGAAGAAAGGATAGAATGGAATCAAGATCAAGAGGTATGAAATATCATTCAAAAACTACATGAAGACCCTAGTTCAGTAGAATTTTTTTTTATGGAAGAATGATTTGTTATGGTATCATGATCACCTATACTTATGTAAGAATTCCCAACTCAAACAGAAGATCCTTCTAGAATTGCACACTTCTCCTATAGGGGGACATTCAAGATTCTTGAAAACATACCACAGGGTCAAGAGGGATTTTTTCTGGAAAGGTCTTAAAAATGATGTTCAAAATTTTGTGTTAGAATGTCTGGTCTGCCAACGGAATAAGGGAGAGACAATCAAGACTTCATGTCTCAACCATTATCTATACCAAGCCAACGTTGGGAAGAAGTTTCCATGGATTTTATTACAGGTTTACCAAAATCAGAAGGAAAGACCGTCATCATCAGAAGGAAGGACTAACAAAGTAAGCCCATTTTTTATTTCTTTCTTATCCTTTTATAGCAAACACAGTAGCAACAACATTCGTGGAAACAGTTCAAAAACTACATGGAGTCCCCAAGATTATTGCAAGTGACAAAGACCCAATTTTCACGAGAATTTTTTGGACTAAATTGTTTTCTTGTTTTGGTACTCAATTGGCTCATAGTTCATCTTACCACCCTCAATCTGATGGGAAAACTGAGATTGTGAATAAATGTCTAGAAGGATATCTTCGTTGCTTTGCATCCAATAAACAAACACAATGGGTCAAGTGGTTGCCCTTAGTGGAATGGTGGTACAACACATCCTTCCATGCTTCATAAAAATGTCCCAATTTCTGGCACTTTATGGATATCATCCTCCATCCATCACATCACTCTTGAAATGGAATACAAAGGTTCAAGTAGTGGAGGACCACATAGGGAACCAACAAGAGGTCCTAAAACTGTTGAAGGACAACTTGGTTATGACAGAAAATAAGATGAAACAACAAGCAAATCAACATCATAGGGAAAGGGAATTTGAGGTGGGGGATTGGGTATTTCTAAGGCTACAACCATACAAACAAATGTCCCTCAAAAAACAAAAGAAGGACCATAAACTAGCACCCAAATATTATGGCCCCTATAAAGTTTTGTAAAGGATTGGAAATATGGCTTACAAATTGGAGTTGCCTCCATCTTTACGTGTACATCCAGTATTCCATGTTTCTTTCTTAAATAAGGTCATCGACAACAAGATCCCGGTCCAAACAATTTTACCAGAGCTCAATGAAGAAAGGAAAATCATACTAGAGCCATAAACAATCCTTGAAACGAGAATTAAGCAGTTGATAAATCGAGCAATTACAGAGTACCTCGTCAAATGGAAGAACCTACTAGTGGAAGAGGCGACATGGGAAGATGAGTTCTTCATGCAGAAGCATTCGTGGTTAGACAAGTGTTGAGGAAAACACTTGTTTGAAGGGGACGAGCATGTTAATCCCTAGACAAAGCTTCATGATATGTATAAAACCCCTTATTATGCCCTAGATATTGAATTATTACATTTCTAGTAGGTCGGCTAGAACCCTTTTTTGCACCCTTTCATTATAATTGTAACCCTTTGTCTCCTATATATATATATATATATATATTTATATATTGTAAAGGAGGTTCCCCCCTTGAAGTGAATTGAATTTTATTGATTTCTTATCACTTTTAAGGCGTTGGGTCATAACAAAAATGCAAATTCAAAATTACTAGATGGAGGATTCAATCATTGCATTGTTGCTTCCTCTGTTGTAGAATGAAAAATGTCTGTAGAGCCGATATTAGAACGTAGCAATGGGAAAAATGATGGGAACGATGGCTCTAAGGTGCAATTGAGTAATTTTTGCAACCATCTCTTGAGATGTAACAAATGACATGGAACATGGTAGTATGTAGTTTGATATATCTATCAAATGATACCTTGATCCATGTGTGATCATACATGGATACTGATTTTCTCACATGACATCTTTTATTCTAATGACATCAATCTAATTCTTTTTACAACATGTGCCAATGTCATGGATGAAATAATGTTATGATGCATGGATCAATATTAAATTGATTGTCGTTTCTAACTTATATATTGATTGTATGCCATGTGTGTATCAATCAATATACAAGAATATGCTTATGTGCTTGGTTTGGTGTTAATTTTCAAGTATGTTATGTCAATAAATATATATCATTGAGTTGAGAAGGGGAAAAATGCATTCTTGTTTTCCAAAAATAGTTCCAAGTTAGATTGTAAAAACCCATTATTATCACTCCTAAATAATTGACAAGATAAAACTTATCGGTGAAAATGATTTTGAACTTGTCTAACAAAAAGGGCTAAGTAGTAAGTTCTCACCTAAGCTCTCCCACCAAAGCAAAGCTTCTTTGTGCATTCTTAGCTTTGTACATTCAAAACTTCTTTGCACCCATTTGAACCACATAGGGGATAATTTCTATTTGTGTCTCCACTCTAAGAGGAGAACCCAATATCGATTGTTGTGGTAGGGTGTTGTTGGAATTTGGATTAAAGTGAGTAACGAGACTTCTTTTTGAAAACTCATTTGTAGTGTCGCGACAACATATGTCAAAGTTAAAGTACCTGAGTGACATGGATCATTTGGCTATCCAAGCTCCCCATGTTGTGATTAAGATTGAAAATTCCTTCTTCAAACACTTCAATATGATTATGCAAATCATCTTCAATATCCTTTGTTTATCATAAACTATGCACAATAAAAAAAACCTACAATATGTATGAAATGATACCTTCATGACAATTTGATCTGAACAATATGCAGTTCATAAACTTAACAATAACCAAACAAACATTAAACACACATTTACATGAAATTTTGAATAACAAACCAACTCCAATTCAAGTTTGTATTAACATAGTAAAATGCTCTCTATGTGTTTATATTCTATAAAATTACATGGTATTTGTATTAACATAGTAAATTGCTTTCATGTGAATATACTTTATAAAATTACGAAGGTGTGGAAGATTGTTTTTGGTGAATGTTCAGGTTTTGGCAAGCCAATTTGTTGAGTTATTTAACTATACAAACATAATGTGTTGTTTTTCTATGAGGTATGTGATGGGTCAACATGTTAGGTTTTAGGTTGCATCACATAATATTAGATCAACCAATTTTCTTCATTCATGACAGAGCATTCACAATGGGTCTACATGCTAGGTTGCATGACATAGTATCATAGTGAACAAATTTCTTCATTTGTAACAATATGATGCTTTTTTTTTTTAAGTAATATAACGTTCACTATCACCTTAAAATTGTTTCAAGTTGGGTTGATTGCTTCGATATACAACTTGTTTTAATCATTGCATGAAATTCTACACCTCTAAAACTAACCAACACCACTAGACTAAATGTATGTATTTGTGTTTTAAAAAAATGCGGTATGAATAAATGTAGGTATTTATTAGTCCCTACCTACAACAAGGACCATACAATTCAATTTATAGTGAGGAGTTGACTTAAGATTATTTTGCTGGATGTTTTTTAAGTTTTGCTAAAGTTTTTCAATTTTCTATATTAAAACGATTTTAAAAAAAATCAATATTTAGATTTTGGAAATTGGAAAAGTTCCTTTTTTAATTTTCATTAGTTAAAAGGGATTGATGAGACTAATTTTTTTTATTTTGGCAACATTTGTTAGAACATGAAAAACAATAAAAAAACTTGAAAAATAAAAAAATATTATAGTGTTCTGAAGTATGACATGTATGAATATTCATGACGATAGATGATCACATATATTTTGACAAGGGAAATTGAATATGAAACGAAATTCATCATTCATTTCTTTGTTTGGAGCTTCTAGATGGAGAACATAGAATTTCATGCATATGTCTCTCCTTTTAACATGCACCTAATGTCCATGAATGAGAGAATGCCCTTGCTTAACTCTATGGGAGATGGTGAATATTTAGTTGGCATAATTTCTCTGTCTAATGCACTAATGTTTCCTTCCAGTTATTACGAGATGATCTTTGTGAATGGAGGTATTATCAGTAAGGAATAATGGATTCATTTAAGCCTTTAGAATAAAATCGAAATGACTCATGGTGTGTATAGAAGAACAAAACAATGAAATGGCTATGCTTGTTGTGAAGGCTCATAGATCAATTCTAGTGCCCTTCCTCATTAAGAATTATCAATTAGTCGAAGATTCAAGCACGAAGGACATTAAATATAGGAATAAAGAAGCGAACACCTTCATAGTGTGGCAACCTATGAAATTTTCTCAGGATGCGTTGCCTAATTACTTCAAGCACAACAATTTCTCCAACTTCGTAGTCCCCATAGGGTCTCATAGGTCGATCATACCAACCATTACTCCATTTCAAACTTGTGTCATCTTTAAATAACATGTAAAGAATGTATGTCAACCAAGGTTGGCCTTTTTGACCTATCATGGATGACCTAAGGACTAGTCACGCCTTAACATTCTTTACAAGAAAATTTGTTGGTGAATTGATTGAGCATGCTAGAATAAAGTCTAATAAATATTATCCAACAAGGATGAACATGATAATCAATATACTTCCCAATGTTTTTATCTGCTAAACTTGAGTTCCAATATACGAGACATTAATTCTACCCAATATATTAGACGTCGATTTTACCATGGTTGTCTATGGTTCTAATATACTAGACACCAGTTCTACCATGTTGACTATGGTTGACCATGTTTGATCATTTTTTACTATCTTTGACCATGGATAACTATGTTTGAACATGGATGATCATGATTGACTATGTTTGACTATGGTTGACCATGTTTGAACATGTAAACTATGTATGACCACATTTGACCACAATTGACAATGTTTGCCCATGAAACACTATAGTTGACTATGGTTGACAACGTTTGACAACATTTGACAATGGTGACCATGTTGACCAAGGTTGACTATGATTGAGCACGGAAGACCATGGTTGACAATGGAAGACCATGTTGACCATGGGTGACTATTGTTGAGTCGCCAAAGTGTCATCTTTTTACCAACATTTTCACTTCATTTTCACTTCACTTTTAACCATATTTCGCTTTCCCACACCCTTACATAAACCATTTTCATGATTACATGGGTTTTAGACATATTATTTTCCAATGCATCTATTTTAGTGTTTTTGAGTGAATTTATGATTAAATATTGGAAAAATGACATGTTTACACTT
>JZKD02S1909754.1:101884-128506 GCA_000966675.3 Picea glauca
ATGATCTTGATTGTTGATAGGTTATTTGAAACATTCTGAGAAGACCTCCTGAATGGGAGCTAGTGTTTCTATGCCTACAACAACTAAGCCTTTTTAAGTCTTTATTTTCAATGCATGAGTCTTTACTTGATGATCTTGATTGTTGATAGGTTATTTGAAACATTCTGAGAAGACCTCCTGAATGGGAGCTAGTGTTTTCATGCCTACAACAACTAAGTCTTATGCAAGAGTTAGGATTTGATTGAATTTTCTTAGGTTAGAGTTAGATGCCTACTCCTGCATATATTTTGCTGGCATCATCACAAGCTTACGAGCATCCCTGGTTGATATTAAATCGTTGAGAATTTATATGACACAAATTTCACTCAACAACTATGATAAAGTTTTAATTTACCTCTTAACCATGGTCGACTATGGTTGACTAGGGTAGACCATGGTCAACTATGATTGATTATGGTTTCCCAAGGTAGACCATGGTCAACTATGGTTGACAATGGTTGACCAGGGGTGATAACGTTTAACTATGGTTGACCATGGATGACCATGATTGTCTATGTTTGAACATGGTTGACTATTGTTTATATGGTTGGTTTGCATCACAATGTGACATTGGTGAAGGGTTATTTTTGATTGTCATGTCAGGCTATGTTTGTCACATTACAACATTAGGTTATGTTCATCACGTTGCAATGTTGGGTTTTGTTCAACACATTGTGATATTGAGTCATGTTCGTCACATTGCAATGTCGGGTTATGGTCATCACATTGCAACATGAGGTTGTGTTCATCACATTGAAATGTCGAGTTATGGTCATCACATTGCGATGTTGGGTTTTGTTCGTTACATTACAACGTCGAGTTATGTTCGTTACATTACAATGTTGGGACATGTTGGTCACATTGCAATGTTGGATTACGTCCATCATATTGCAATGTCGGGTTATGTTCATTTCATTGTGACATTGGGCTATGTTCATCACATTGCGATGTTGGGTTTTGTACATCACATAACGATGTTGGGTTTTGTATGTCAGATTATGATGTAAGGGTATGCTCATCGAATTACAATAATCACATTACAATTTTGGGTTTTTTTCTTTATATTATGACATCGTGTTATGTTCGTCACATTACGACGTTGGGATATGTTTGTCACAATGCGACATTGTGTTTTGTACGTCACATTGTGATGTTGGGTTTTGTATGTCAAATTGTGACATAGGGTTTTGTACGTTACATTGCGATGTTGGGTTTTGTACGTCAGATTGCAATGTTCGGGTATGTTCGCCAAATTGCAACATTATGATATGTTCATTACATTGCGACATTAGGTTATCTTGAATTGCATCACAATGTGATGTTGGTGAAAGGTTATGTTTGAATGTGACTTCAGGATATGTTTGTCACATTGTGATGTCAGGTTTTTTTCACACATTGCAACATCGAGTTATGTTTGTCACATTGTGATGTTGGGTTTTTTTCACACATTGCAACATCGAGTTATGTTTGTCACATTGCAACATTGACATATTATTCTGAAAATGAAGTTTTGGCCAAGTTTGTTGAAAACAAATTTGATGAAGTTTTATCTTTGTCACAAAGATATGAATTTTGAATTGACATAATGCATCGCATGGAATGAAACTTCCCTACGACATGATGTAAATTCAAACTTTATCTTGGTATATTGGATCGAAGGTAGATTAAAACTTTATCATACAGAAGTAAATTAAAACTTTATCATAGTTTAAGAGATTTATATGAAATATTTTGTTAAAGTCATTTGAATAAAATATTTCATCAAATTCACGAGCTTGAATATAAGTCCTTCTTTATCAAATATCCATGTTTATATTTCACTCAAACATAACTATATATGCAGTGATATTTATTGTTACTATGAAGATTTACATTCACTATTTCCTCAGCCATTATATTTATTATTCATCAATATCAATTAAAATAGTTATTCTGTTACTTTTCACATAAACCATTTATCTTACATCAATTATTAATATTTATCTTTACTATTTATTAAATATCTGCATTTTTAATTATTTGTAATTAATAACTAATATAATAATAATAATAATAATAATAATAATCTATTTTAAGGTCACGGCCAAGCCAGCACACCAATTTGGTGTATGATACCCCCTTGTTTGTGGGACAAGGGACCCCCCTCCGCCCAACGATTTGACTCCCCTCCGCCCAACGATTTGACTGGTAAAGTCTACGAAGGTATACATATCCTACCCCCCTTTGGATTTGAACCTGTGACCTCTTAAGAGGAAACACATGTTCTTAACCATTAGACATTATTTTAGTTTGTTATGAAAAAACTTTTTTGAAGTTTAATTATTCTATATTTAAATATATGAAAAGTTTACAAATAAAATATTTCAATTATATTATTTTAAGTTTTTTAAAATTTTCAAAAATATTAGTTTCAAATTTAATTATTTTCACATAATCATTCTATTTTATTCAACTTTAAATATTAATTAAATTTATTCAACTTTAAATATTAATTAAATTTATCAAACTTTAAACATAAATTATTAAACTTTATTAAATTATTTAAATTATTAATTACATAACTTTATTAATTATTAAACTTTATAAATTATTTTATAATAATCATAAATATTTACTATTACTAATAATTTAAAATATTTTATTCAACTTTAAATATTAATTAAATTTATTAAATTATTTAAATTATTAATTACAAAACTTTATTAATTATTAAACTTTATTAATTATTTTATAGTAATAGTAAATATCTACTATTAGTGATAATTTAGAAGATAAAATCACAATCCTGATACTCAAGCTGAAGCTCTAAAAAGTGGAGAGGATTATTGTAGTGAAATCATTGTTTTTGACTATTGGATTCATAAGGTGGATATATTTATTATTTCGTTAACATTAATCATAATAGTTATTCTATTAGTTTACTTATTCTATTATTTTATAGAAGTACTTGTATTAAACTAATTATTGAAATTTAGTTAAATAGTGTTCATTAAGTATTTATATTTTTAATCATTATTATTTTAGTTAGTTTATTTTTTAATAAGAAAAGAGGTAAATTTTATTGAAATAAAAATAACATTTGGAAAGTACATCTAGTCCAGAATTTGTAACTAAACTATAAAAAAAAACCTCACTAAAAGGCCATTGAAACTACTAATATTATCAGTGTTAATATCCCATACTATTTATATCCAATATTTTCCGTGTTTAGTGTATATATATATATATATATATATGGAACATAACTTCATAAAAAACCTTAACTGATAGGACTACATTGACACCATTACTCTATTTTTGGTGTTGGGGCATTCAAATCTAGTTGAACTGGAGCCACTGCTGGTGAGGAAGCCATGCCAGAATGTGTTGGGGCTTCAATATCAGGTGATGGTTCTAAAACTTGCTGGGGTCTGGCTCTGACATCTTCCAATTGCTGACAGAGGGCGGTGCATTCATCTTGTAGTTGTGAAATTATTTGCCTTTGATTCACATATTCTTCTAACATAGTGAGCATTTGGGACGAGATTCCATTATACTTGATTTATAGAGTAAAAATCGTGTTCTTGGTATCTTCTAACTCCTTCAGATGTGCTAATTTTTGGACTCCCTGAATTTTGGGTTTCCATACCTTACCTTGGTCTCTTGAATTCTCCTAGATACATAGAGGGGAACTTAATTGGAAATGAAACGACTAACACAAAGGCGTAGAACAAGAGGGAATCATTCTCACCCAAGCAAAAGAGTTGAGTCATAATGAGATCATTCTTGACATTAAACAAAACCCATGCATGAGTTGCATTTCCATACCCTGCTCTCCACCTTTGGTAATCACAACAAGAAGTTACGACAAATCTACAGACACCCATAACTGTTCCACATTGCAAGGAATACATTTGCAAAGTCTCAAGATATGTCTGATCCCACCGGGTGTTAATATATTAGGCTCATGAGATTACATGTCAGGCATGCATCGAGGAGGATGAGACGACAGGTTGACAATTGCTTGCATTTAATTGATTTGAATGAACTTGTGATGTGTGATGAGCCCCTCAGAGGGGGAGCCCCTCCCTTATTTTTAATTTTTTTTTTTAATTTATGCCTAAGGGAAGTGGATGGGCCTAACCCAACCAAGTGAGAAAATAACCAAATGCTCCCCCAAGTCAAAAAAGTTGATGAAATTAGAAATCTCATGGGATGATTTATGGAGTTTGAATTCCATTGACTAAAAGTACTCCTTAGAGTCTGATGGCCTGATTGTTTTGTTTGTCAGCCTCCTTGTTATTGTCTCTTAACACACAAAAAAATTCAATTGTGTCAAAGAGATGGGATTCTTTGTGAATTCTACTTATTATGGCACGAAGATAAATATTCCTTGGAAGAAAGAGGAATTGTGCATGCTTAATTATCAATTTAGAATCTCCAACCACTGTGAGGGCAGTAATACCTTGAGCCCTTGCCAACTTCAATCCTTGTAACAACACATAAGCTTTTGCTTAATTGTTTGAAGACTGTCCAATGCTTCAAGCATAGGAAAATTCTTGATTTCATCCTAGATCTTGAAGCACCCCTCCCGCACCTGCCACCTCGGTTATTTTAGTTTTTTATTTGAGTAATTTAAAAAAATTATCTTAATAAACATTAATTGAATTAATTTTTTTTTCCAAAGAAAAAAAAATGTTATATTCATCATAGGAATATACATGTTACATGTCTTTTGAAAACATTCCTTGGCAACAAATCTTTCATAAATTTTGACCAACCTCTAGTTGTAGCTAACTACCTATTCTAACAACTTCAAAATGAATTCTTTATATTTGCATATGTACATAACCATCCACAAAAAATAATTTTTGATTCAACTTCAAAAACAAAATTCAATTGCTATAGATCTTCCTCCAAGGATATAAAGTTTTCACATAAAATATTAACGAAGGATTCCCACTCTTCATGTAGGGCCTCGGGGAGCCCTATTGAGAATGTATCCTTTCAACCTAGGCGTCCTCTCATTTGGGGAGATCATATGCTGGCATCGTACAAAGAAATAATGTTTTTTTCCCTTAAGTATTGAAGGAGGGGGGGAAACTTGAAATTAACTCCCGCACCTAGCCAAGGATCTTCCCCCAGTCGAATACTTCTCTCGTTACTTATGCACTAGAACGTCCAATTTCCTACCATTGGAAAGGATTCCACCATGGATTTCCATACTATGGATCCCTTAGAAATGATTTAACTGGAAGACGAAACCAATCAGCTATAGATAGATTTGGGAAATATTTTGAATTCATTACTTTGGTCCACAACGAGCTACCTTGGCTAAGTCACTCTCCATAGATTTATTCCTTCAAGAACTTGAGGAAAGGGGCATAAGTCCTTCAATCACCATCCCCCTAGTTCCTTAAGGGCCACGATAGATTTCCAATTGGCTAGGTGTATGCCCCCGATAAATTTCTAACCAGCCCATAGGAATTGAAAGCTTAACCTGCGAATTTTATCAACAAATCCCTTGGGAATTGCAACGATGGAGTTCCAATACACAAGGATACTTTCTAGAACAACTTTGAGAAACACCAATCTACCTCCTCTGGAAAACAACCTATTCACCCATATAGATATCTTGGCCTCCACTTTTCTGATTAACCAGCTCCAATCCTCTTTCCTATAGCGATTTGCGTTTAGGAAAAATCCCTTTAGAGCCTGGTTATTTTCAGGACTCAAACTAAATAAATATTTTCTAAATTTTACTTTAGAATTTCTTTTAATGACCTTCTTATACTTGGAATAAACCAGGAATAAATAGTAGCAACAGAATAATGATAACAACAACATAATAATGATAACAACAACAAAATAATGATAACAACAACAACAAAATAATGATAAAAACAACATAATACATACCTCCACCTGCAGGTTGGTTTACCTAGTCCCTTATCTGTCTGATCCTAGTCTTGTTCTTTCCCAGACTGAATATTAACCTCCCAGCCAGCTAGGAACAACCTCTCCATCTCCCTAGCTCCAGGAATCCTTGCGGTTTCCTTTCCCCCGAGCTTAAAATTCCCAGCAACACCAGTGCCATGTGAGAGCTCCCCAAAACCACTCCTTCAATTTCCTCCTCCTCTCCCTCTTTTGTAATTCAGAAAACCTCAAACATAAATAATGATCCTCTTCCAAGTCCTCCCCTTCTTCCTCATCCTCCTCTCTCAATTCCCCTTCATTAATTCTCAACCACCTTATCCCCCCATTAATTTCCAACAACGTTATCCCCCCATTAATTACTTCACCCACCTTTTAATAATAAAATAATAAAGACTCATTAATATATTTTAATAATTAATTAAATTAATATTTATCATTCATGATAATTACATAGTTAATTAGGGTTGTTACATACACTCACCCTTCAGAAACTTTGTCCTGAAGTTAGAGTAATTTTCAATACAAGGGTAATGACACATGGTTCATACATCCACATCAAATAAATAACATTATCAGTAAGAAAAAAAAAAACTTATACATACTAGTGTACATGTGCAAGAAATGMATGCATAGCTAGCACATACAAGGCTCACGCATGTACTAATGACAATAATTACCACACCTATAGTAATTCTTGTATGCGTCCAATCCAATCAACAAGACCATTCATTTCATAAAAGATAGTAAACTATTTAAAATGTTCGCAAAATCCCTCAATTATAATAATTTAGCACAACAACGTTCATTTAGATAATTGTAGTTTAGTTAAGCAATTATAAATATACATATTTACATATTATCTTTTCAAAAAGCGAAAACAATAAATTCCACTATAAGGAAAAATCCCCATACACTCTCAACTATTTCTATTCATCCTTCCTCCCTAACTTACTTYCGTCTTCCATCCCTATCCTTCCTCTGTTGGACTATCTTGGAGCGTCAACTATATTGACCTAACTCCAAATAGAACCTGTAAGCGGAAGTGTCACTCTCTTGACCAATGTTGGCCCTTGACCAAGTTTTGGGAGTTTCTTGGTCATGTTGACCTATTTTAGGACTTCGATAGCCTGTCGAAGGAGGAGCGCAAGACGAAGCAGAGATCACGGGATCTCGGCCCCCTTTTGGGCCCCTTTTTGGGTTTTGGGGAATATGTAACAAGAATGGGATGTCGGCCCATGGTTTTACCCATGTGTAGGCCTATTTTGTAATATATATATATATATATATATATATATATATGTCTAGGCCATATAGATGAGTAGTAGAATAGTGCATCTATGTGATGTGAATGCATGCTAAGTGCGATTAGAATCTGTAAGTGCTTTGTGCATGACTTTAAGAGACTTGCAGAGCTAAGTGCATGTCCTTGTAGCAGATTGTGGAGGGCTTAGTGTTGTAACGCAAGGAAGAAGGATCTAGCGAGGTGCGCAGATCTTATGTCCTATGAAGAATAAGGGTTTTTGAAGGCTTTGTGCTTGTAATCGATTGACTGAAGACAATAAAGAAGAAGAGTTGGTGGATGTAGCCCCAGGTTGGGGGTGAACCACGTAAACACTATGTTATGTGCTTTGTGCTTTGTCTTGATGTGTTCACATGTTATTTGCTAAGTTCTTTGATATGTTTTCTGCTTTGTGCTTATGATATGTGAGAATATTAGATCCGATCAAGATAGTCATTCTTAGTGCTTGATATGCACATTCTGATCCATTTATATGATAAGTGCTTAAATACTGTAGATTAGTGTGAATGCTACAAAGCTCTGTTTTATCAACGAAGTGAATAGTGATTGCATATTGAGGGAGTGACGGTGCTAAGAGTTGTAATAAGTATTATAATCACAAATCTGTGTCCCAGCTAAGGTTGCAGACACATGAGTCTTGCAACCACCCCTGCCTCTACCTCAGGTGAGACTTCATCTGCTTCACAAATGTTGCTGAAAGGGCCAATAGTTAGGGATTTGTTGGTGCACTATTGTAGCATTGAACCTTGGGTCTGCCCCTATGCATTCACTTCTTGGTGCCTACCAAAGTGAGGAATCTTCATGACATTGAGTAGTGTGGACTGTGCGAGGATTCTTCATGACAAAGCGATCCAAGTACTTCCAGAATACACCATTCATGAGGCTCATGAATACTGTTGGAGCATTGGTCAAACCAAAAGGTACTACAACGAACTTGTAATGCCTTAACCGAGTTTGAAATGAAGTTTTAGGAATATCACCTTCCTTAATCCTTAACTGGTGATACCCTGATCGCAAATCAATTTTTGAGAACACCGTTGCTCCTTTCATCTGATCAACGAGATCATCTATTCGTGGCATTGGGTACCTATTTTTTACTGTAGCATGGTTTGAGTCCCTGTAATCTATACACAGTCGTAAGGAACCATCCTTCTTCTTCAAAAAAATTACTGGTGCACCCTAAGGTGAGACACTAGGCCTTATTATCCCTAAGTCGAGTAGTTCTTTCAACTGCATCTGCAACTCACAAAGTTCTAGTGCTGTCATCCTATACGAAGTCTTGGAAATTGGCTCTGCACCAAGTTTTATCTCAATGGTAAAATCAATCTCCCTCTCAGGAGGTAACCTTGACAACTCTTTCGGAAAAAACATCCTTAAACTCCGACAATACTGGGTACTGATCCAAGGAGGGTCCTTTCCTTTCATTGACTTCTTCCACTACATATAGTCGACACCCTTGCCTTATGCAATGTTTAGCCTACATGGTCGAGATAAAGCATAGAGACACTTTCCTCCTACACCATGGATCTCTACTGGCCTTCCTTCATCATCAACACAAAACACCCTTTTCACGAAACAATCTACCATAGCTTGATGGGAGTCTAACCAATCCATTCCAATGATTAGGTCATACATCCCCATAGCAGTGACGTATACCTTCAAGCTAGTAGTACACACTCCCAGGTCTACTGGACAATTATCAACGCTAGGTCCTACCGCTTGTTTTTCCCCCGAAGTCATATCGGCTTGTTTAAAGTCATCATGCCCGTAGGCTGCCAACCCACACTTTTCTAATGTAGATGGTGAAATGAAACTATCTGTAGCACCATAATCAAATAAAATTTTAACATTGACATAATTTAGCGTACCTGATGACTCCACCACCGTGGATTGATGTTCTGCTTGGTGATTATTAACCGCTGCATAAATCTGGTGGCTACTACTTGCTCTTCCCATCGAGGCCTTTCCTTCTCTATGCACAAATCCTTCTTGCAAATCTGGGCAGTCACGTTAGTAATGGGTTCCTCCACACCCCCAACACGTAACACGAGGTGGAACCTGCACACTTCTCTATGATGATCTCTGAAATGAGTTCCTTCCCCTGGAGCCCCTGCCCCTACTTGCTACTCCCTTAGAAGGTTGTGGACCTGCCTGCATCATTGGTGATTAGTGGGATGCTACACTTGTTGCCATTAAAATACCTGTAGAAACTGTCCTAAGTGCGACTCTATTACCATAAGGAGGCGGCCTAGAGATCCCTCCCCTGGAGAAGGTCCTAGGGCCCTTCCCTACGAATCCAGGATGTTGTGGAAAGGTCGATCTGATACCTCCGTTTAAGCTCATATGATCCTTTGCATAACATTCATTTTCAACCGCTTCTGCTACTGACGACAGTTTCCACATCCGTACCATGACCCTTATCTTAGAGTTTAACCCATACACAAAATGTTCTGCTTGTCGTTGATCGGTGTCCATGTACGAGACATATTTTACCAACTCCATGAACTTGATCTCGTACTCTTCCACGATCCTATTTCCCTGAACTAGAGCATGAAATTCTCCCACCCATTGTTCCTCATAGTAAGCTGACAAATATTTCCTCTGGAACATTTCCTCAAAAATTTCCCATGAGACGGTGTCTGGGTAAGGTGCAATTGCCTCTCCAGGTTACCCCACCAGTTCAAGGCACTGTCCCTCAACTGAAAGATTTATATTTTCTCCTTTGATGTGGAATCATAGTATCTTAAGGTGAAACATCATGTCATTCCTTCCAACCATGCCTCCGCACGTTCACTCGCACAACCCCCAACAAACTTTGGGAGTTTGATCTTCTCTAGTTCTCTGGTGATGTCTCTAGGTGGAGGCCCTCCCTCTGAGTCCCTCGACACTTTAGGGTTACCCACTCCATATGGTGGGGGTTCCACTTTGACATCTACTGATTGACGCCCCTTTAAAGTCTCATTAATAGCCTCCAAAGAGCACAAAATGAGAGCTAATTCAGGCGATGGTGGCGACAACGCCGACATTGGCAGTCCTTGCAACAATGTCCCTCGGTCTCGATTTCCCCAAGTCCTAACCATCGTGAATAATTGTATCTACATCAAACCAAATGCTTGTCATGGAAGAGTCTAAGGAAGTTCACATTCGCTCAACTTATAGTTGTAAACATAGGGTTAGGCATAAGTTTTTTTTTTACTTGTCTGTAAATAGATGTTACTCTCTTTAGGGTAAGTGGCTAAAGATTGGGGTCGAAAGCCTCTAAGCTTGGTAACTTTGTTCAGATAAGTTGCTAACTCCCTTGCCTTGCCAACTATGTTAGCATTGCACGGTACCCGCCAATAAGTGTCACTTACCTCCTTAAGTCTTTAGAGATTTGAAAACTAATTAAAGTGTTTTAAATACAATGTTGATTAATTATTATAACCCCATAACCTGGACTAAACTTTAACCTAAGTTTCCATAGTCTTAATCAACACATTTAATCTAATCCATTAAAATTAATATTATTATTAGTATCATAATTAAGTACATATTAACATTAATTAATCACTTAATTAATTGATCCTTCCAATTAATTAATCACTTTAGTTTTATTTTAATCCTTTTTAGTTTTAATTTCAATAGTTTAAATTTTTTTATTTTTTATTATTAAATAATTAAAATTTTGAAATAATTTAAAATAACTAAAATTAAAACTAAATTTAAACAAATTWAAAAAAAAAGAATGTTTAAAATAATTAAAGTTTAAAAGAAATAAAAGAAATAAAACCAAAATAATTAAAATAAAAATAAATAAAATAATTTAAATTTAAAAAAAATTAAAGTCGGGCATCATGAGTCCTCGCATGAAGCCCACGTGCCCCCCCCCCCGGTTCTCATTACCCAAAACCATACATCCCTCGCATAACACTCCTTCCTCTATCACCTCTCCCACTTTGAAACTTCGATCGGGTCCTCTCCTACTCTGACAACTGCGGCCGAGGTCTCTCCTTCTCAGAAAAGTTTATTCGTGGTGGATTCGATATTGAGACTATTGGAAATTGGCGCCACGCTTGTTGCTGCAATCGTGATGGGGACGAACAAACAAACTGTGGTCGTCCCCGTCCCTCTCGATCCTGGTGGCAGAGGAGGACCCATGCACAGAGGAGGTGCTGGTGTGGTCGCCCCTTGTGGGATTCCTTCACAAGATCTCCTCCTCCGGGTTTGGCTTGGGTGCTTGGTCTTGGCCGGACACGTTGTGCACAATGATCGACATGTGGGCTCTCCCTTGGTGGTTTATTAGGGCTCCATTCTTGTGCCTTGGCTCTCGATAGCTCATGGACTTGGCGCTCGGTTTCAACTATCTTCTAATACAGTGGCGAAAAACAACCATAGCTGACATTGGTCAAAAGCTCTGAAGGAGACATAGAGATTGGAGATTTTATTTCAAGTCTGAATCTCTGGTGATTTTCAAAAGCTCTAAACAATACGAACTAAAGGAATAGTCCAGATCGATCATACTCAGAACAACTTCATCAAGCTCTGAAAGCCAAATGCCTGTCGGATTCAGACTCAAGACCTTATAATTGCTCCACTCGCCAGCTCGAAGCTCGCTAGTTCAAAACGCTTAAATAAAAATGAGCCGTAGACATCCACTTCAGAGCCTGTAATTAGTCCCTCTTAGGTTGACACCGTCGATCCCATAGTGACAAAGAGCAGAAAGGTTTAAAACAAGATCAAGATCTTCATAGGCTACAATCCATGAGAAGATCGGGCTTACGAATTCTACTGGTACTCAATTCTCAAGCATGCAACCATGCCGGTTTAGATAATTCCCATTAAACAACAACCCGATTTGCGCAAAACTGGTCTGTCTTGGTGAAACTGGGACAAAACCAAAAGCATTCTTTCACCATATTTTTGACTTCTTTCTTGGCCGGTTTTGAAGGCTAGGCGGTTTTCATAGATTGTGATTTCTTTACATTGCAAATATTAGGGAATTGGCTGAGTTTATTGATGAAAAGTATGCAATTATGTGTGTTAAGCATAACTACACTCCCCAAAACGCCACAAATATGGACGACGTTCCACAAACTGTTTATCCTAGAAAGAATTGGTCATCCATGGTGTTGTACAATTGCTCGCATCCTAAAAACAAGGTTTTGACACCTAGTGTTGTGAATTCTTAGTCTGGTGCATTTTTGTATCGATTCATGTGGATTGACAATGATGACATCGGTTAAATCCCTTTTGTCTAGAATTTCCTTGTTGGTCACAATGAAGTCAATGATGAGAACAAGTTTCCAAGGGTAATACACTATATGTCGGGTGGTCCCTGGTTCGAGGCGTGGAAGGACTGTGAATTTGCAGATCCGTGGCTGAAGGAGAGGGATGAATACTTCATAACGCAAAATATCCAAAGGGTTATTCAAGATGAGCTTATTAGATGGATGGTGTAACAACCCAAATTGGATTGCAAATGAAAAAGACAAAATCCCAGTGCTATGGGTGGTCAAGCCCAGGTTTCAGTTTTGAAACTGGGCTTTGATACCATATGTAGAGCCTGGTTATTTTCAGGACTCAAACTAAATAAAGGTTTTCTGAATTTCGGTTTACAATTTCTTTTAATGACCTTCTTATACTTGGAATAAACCAATAATAAGCAGTAGCAACATAATAATGATAACAACAATAGAATAATGATAACAATAGCAACAGAATAATGATAACAACAACATAATACATACCTCCACCTGCAGGTTGGTTTATCTAGTCCCTTATCTGTCTGATCCTATTCTTGTTCTTGCCCAGACTAAATATTAACCTCCCAGCCAGATAGGAACAACCTCTCCGACTCCCTAGCTCCAGGAATCCTTGCGGTTTCCTGGTCCCTGAGCCTAAAATTCCCAGCAACACCAGTTCCATGTGAGAGGTCCCCAAAACCACTCCAATTTCCTCCTCCTCTCCCTCTTTTGTAATTCAGAAAACCTCAAACAGAAATAATGACCCTCTTTCAAGTCCTCCCCTTCTTCCTTATCCTCCTATCTCAATTCCCCCTTATTAATTCTCAACCACCTTATCCCCCCATTGATTCCCAACAACCTTATCCCCCCATTAATTACCTCACCCACCTTTTAATAATAAAATAATAAAGACTCATTAATATATTTTAATAATTAATTAAATTAATATTTATCTTTCATGATAATTACATAGTTAATTAGGGTTGTTACAATCCCAAGTACTTAAAACCTTTGCTTGGAGTTTTTCTTTGAGCCAAAATAATATTGAGAAGAGAGGTCATTTCAGCTTTAGTGCAATGGTTGAGGATAATACATGATTTTTTCATATTGACCGACATGCCTATAGCGCGACAATAGAGATTAAGGATTTTGTTAAAGGAGGAGAGGTCCCTCAGAGATCCAAACACACTTAAGAAAATATCATGCATGAACAACAAATGGGAGACCATTTTTGCATCAGATACCTCAACCCCTCTAAGAAGGCCATTGGAACAAACCTCCTTTATCATTCTACTCAAAGCCTCTACAATTAACAAAAATAGGAATAGAGAGAGGGGATGACCTTGATGAAGGCCCCTTGAAGCTCTAAAGAAACGAGACATAGCCCCATTAATGAGAATAACGAAAGAGGCACTCTATAAACACCCCATAATCCAATTCATAGAGTTCAAATTCATTCCCATGTGAATGAGCATCAGACACAGGAAGGTCCAACTCACTTTGTCATAGGATTTTGACAGATCCAACTTGAGGATGGCCGCTTTGAGGTTTCTTTTCTTGACTGAATGGAGCACCTCTTGAGAAATAGCTACCATGTCATGAATCTGCCTATTACGTAAAAACCCAAATTATTCTTCCCCTATAATCTCATTGAGCATCAGCCTCAATCTTCTTGAAATAATCTTGGAGATTAATTTGTAAATAACATTGCAACACAAAATCGGTCGGAAATCCTCAAAAGAAACCGAATTTTGGTTTTTGGGTATGAGGCACAGGAAAGTAGAGATTAGTGGTCTATAAACCCTGCCTTACCTTCGAGACTCCCTTACAACTAAAATCAAATCATCTTTTTGATGGTCATAAAAAGATTTGAAAAATTTGACTGTATATCCATCCAGATGAGGCTCTTTCCATTTTGCATGGAGGAGAGGGCTAAACACAATTCCATCTTTGAGACTTCCTCTTCCAATGATTGATTCATTTATTCTAAGAATATTGAAGGGAATTTCCTTACCACTTCCATAATTTCTTTAATTGGCCAACCTGTTGGAGCTAAAAAGAGAACACTAAAATATCTTAGACCAACTTCAACCTTCTCCTTTAAAGAACTGGCCATTAACCCATCCTCATCCTTTATATCCCAAATTGTATTGACATTCCTTCGAAAGTTGGAGAATCAGTGAAACAATTGTGTTATTGTCTCCAACTTTGATCCAGAGTGACCTGCTTTTAAAATGCCACTCTTATTCCTCTTTTTTCAACCACGTGGAGCAAAGATCCTCCAAGTTTTTGAGTTCCTCTAATTGACACCCGAAAACAGGGCCTTCGTCCAATATTTGGTATAAGCCTAAGAGCCGCTCTTTTGTGTCTAACAAGTTCCTCTGCCTCCTGGCCTTCTAAATGGGAAACCAATTTTTGATGTCCCCTTTCATATTTTTTAGGTTAGATTCAAATTGTACCATCAAAGCTTTAGGCTTTCGGGGAGAGATTTTTTCCCATGAAGAAGAAACCAGCTTCTTGAAATCCTCTTCTTCCAACCAGACCTGACAAATTTTTAGAGGGGTAAGTGGAGAGTCAATACATGTTAACCATTTCAAAGAAATAGGCCGATGGTTAGAAATTCCATTGACTTCAACTAAGGATTTTAATCTAAAACCCTTTTCTATCATAATTTCTGAGACCAAAAACCGGTCCAGGCGTTTAGCCATCTTTTCTAAAATTCCTCTAGGTGGGAGATAACTTAACAAGTTCAATATCCACCAAATTAAAATTCTCCAGGAAGGATAAGAAAAAAGGTCCTCCCTAGAGTTAACCCCCTAGACCTCTCAAAGGGAGAGAGTAAAATTCATGTCCCCCCCCCACCACCAAATGGGGGTCAGAGAAAACACCTACAAAAATCAATTCTTCCCAGAAATGGAATCTATTAGAGTATGGACTGTAAATATTGACAACAATAAAAGAAAAATCATTGTTCTTATGCTTAAGTTTGACAGAGATAGATGATCGAACTGAAGAAGAAGACAAATCTTGAAAATCGGGGCTCCAACCTGTGAGCAAGGCCCCTTACATTCCAACCACATCTACAATATTGAAAGAACAATTACTAAGCCACTGACTAAACGTCTCCCTATATTTTACACCTGAACACATGGTCTCCTAGATCATAATGATATCATGTTTCAGGCTCAGGAGTAGTCTTTTGAGGGATAATTTTTTTGGGGAGCCCCCAACCCCTCTGATATTGAAAGAAAGCATAATCATCACTTCCCTAAAGGAAGGGAATTACCCACTCTAAGGTCCCTTGTAATGGTGGCTTCAGTTACTTTGCAAATTTTCATTGTTGCCTTTGTCTTTTCTTTTATTAGGTAGGATTTCCTTCCTACCCCAGAAGAAGGGGGAGGGTTTAGGACCAAACCCCCTTTGGAAGGGATGAGCTCTTTTGGGCAGTCCTTTGGTCTCATAGCATAAATTTTGATAGGGGGGAGAGGGCTTAGAGGCTTGAAGGGAAGGGGAGGAGGCACGAGAACTAATAGCTTTGACCACATCAGGGGAAGGGCGGGAGGCCTGAGGAATGAAAACCTAGGAGGTCTCCATTACAGGACCAGGGGGAGGGAGACTTTTGAAGGGGAAATTTTCATTAAGGGAGCCAAAATTTTTCCATTTGGCGAGGAGAGGCGAGACAAAACCAGGGGGAGAGACAACTTAGAAGAGGGGGTTTCCTCAGGCAGAGAAAGTGGAAGGGGAAGAGAGGCAAGAGGGGGATCCCAGGGATCACCAGGAGGAGAAACACTAGGGACCGAAACAAACAAAAGATAAGGAATGGAAGCTAGGGAGGAAAATACTATACCTGAAGAGGAAGCCCGCTTGACTAGATCACTGAGAGCTTGACTAGTGGAGACCACATTGCTAGGATCCATATTGAGTTGAATTTTGTTTCCTTCTATAGAGACAACCTCAACCTCTTCCTTTTTCCAAATATTCAACTTTGTTCTCCAGAATTTAGGGGGAGGATGGCTCAAGGCTGCGACGTGAGTGCATTGGGAACATAAATGACCTATTTCATGGCACCCATGGCATCATAAGGGTAGCCTCCAATACTCTACCTTTTGATGCTAGGTCTTATCGGAAAAGACAATATCTATACTTCCAAACAAACCTTCCCTTTAGTCCACCTCAATCCGAATCCATGCCCACTGATGATATTTTTTAGAATCCCAGTTTGAATCAAGCCTGAGAAATGAGCCCAATTTGTTTCCAATTGCCTCTAGTTCTTCTCTAGACCAAAAATTCGTTGGTAATCCTGCCACTATCACCCATACTTTTATAATTGCCATTGATTCCTTCAAAGGTTCAAATTCCACCGTCCATGGTCTTAGGGATAGACTTGACTGACCCCATGACCAATTTTTCTTTTGAACAAATTCACAATCCTCAACAGAGAGAAACACAAAATAAATCCACCCCCTGGAGAGAAAATTAACTTCTGGGGAATACACAAGCAAGGGTTTCCATTGATGATCCATCCATCTTATCAAGGCTTTCTCCCTAGGATATTTACCATTAAATCTACCCAAAAGTAACTTCCCAATGACCCGAGAGACTTTTGAGATGGGTGTGTCTTCACCCACGACCATCCTGAATGAACCTTTCCTTTCTATGATGCACTTCATTGATTTTTTCCTGAGGGTACCAACCAATTGTTGAGCTTGGGGTGATTCTTTTCCTTCTTCCCATGCCTTTTCAAAGCTTCGAGAGATAGAGAGAAAGGCCTCAAACTGAGAAACACTCATAGGAGACACACCAATCCTCTCACAATGGCATGAATAGCTCTATTCCGGGATGCTAATGGTGTCCTTCAAGAATACACCATATTTGGCATGCTCGACATCATGTCCTAAAACTTCTCGAAACGACTACGGGATTGTACGATGGAGGAATTTGGACGTCCTTACCTTTTCCAAAAACTCCACAAGGGAGACAAAGACCTTGCATCTGAGTGGCCTGGCTTCATAATATACTTCCTTCACTTCTTGGGATGCCATGTGTCCTGGACCACATGACGACCCATCCTCTTTGGACTACGAATGTCGACTTCGATAGGTATTGAGACAGGGGAGGGAATCCAAAATGGGGAAAGGGAGCCTGAAAAAATTAGTGTTGGACCAGGAATGGGAAAGGGCAGGAAGAGAGGGCATGCAACCCTCACTTGAGGTTTTATCACGTAGGGTTTATGGATGTGAAGGCGCTACATTAGGGGAATTTTGAGGTAAAAAAAGGGCCTCAAAATAGAAAGTGTACCACCAAAATCCACTTTATAAGAGCCGATCACAATTCAAAGGATGACATCATCCCCTGGGGATGACTTGGAATTGGTTGAGTTAAAGATGGTGAGTTGTCACATTTTGAATGGTGGATGGAAATCTAGAGTTAACCATGGTAATACTATGAGTAATTTTAAAATCAAAACATAAAGTACTCATAATAAATCTTCTTTCCCACTTTTTAATAAAATAGTATTATTGTCCTCTCATACTTTTTTGGAAAAAACAATACCCGTCCTTGAGAGAATATCCATATTTTTTCACTCTTCTTCTTAATAAATGTCACACATTCCATTTTCCTTATTATAGTTTTTTTTTGTATTCCTCTTGTTTTTTATTTGAATTATTTCTATTAAATGATTAAAAAAAAATCAAATTCCAAACTGTGCTATCAAAGGTCGAGCCGATTTAGTTTATTGTTCCTTTTTCACGCCTTCATTTTCGAGCTTTGAGTGGGTCTGATAACAAGAGGAAGCCGCGATTTGGCTTACTATTGCTTCATTGGGCTTTAGGTGGGTTTGAGAACAAGGAGGAAGCTTAAAGGAAGCTTAGGTGGGTCTACTATTGCGTTTTCAAGCTTTGGGCAGGTCTTGTAACAGGGAGGAAGCAGTTCTTTTGGCAATAGACTCAAGGAACGACAACAGACTACCATCGACTAATGAATCATGCGTGTAGAGGGCCGAAGGAGGGGTTAGAGCATGCTTAAATCTCAACTTATTGGGTTGAACAATGGGTTAGAGAAGGTAGTATGTAGTTGTTGGCCACTCTTTTGAGGGTTTTAATGGAGAAAATTGCTTGTTGTTTAGGAGAATAATCCATTGTCAAGAAGAAAACCACCTTGTTGTTGATGTCTACCTTTGACCCAAAGAAATGTTTTTATGTTGTCGTGATATGTGTGCAAGCTTCATTGTCACTTTGCTCATTGTTAGAGAAGACATGCTTGACATTATCTCCATATCTCTTAGAGCACATTCAATTGTATTGGGAAGGGGATTTAGAAGAAAATGTAAATCAAATCATCGACATAAGCAATTAGTGAAGATCAAAACTTTCCTTGCAGGACTTCTTGACACTCTTCTGATTTGATGGGATACAATGCAACACAAATTTTCGTTAAAGCTTGATTTTTCAGAGTTATTGTACCAGCTTACCTGGAGGTAATATCTAAGTTCCTAGCTATGAGAACTATGATATGAAAATTAGAAATTTGTTATAATCAACCACTTTTCAAAGAACATTTGAACTTTTTGCTATTCAATCTTGTATTCATTTCACTTAACTTCTCACAAATTTAACTCATGGTTGATTAAGGCTTGTTTTTAATATGTTGTTAGATTCTTCTTTTTTGTTCTTGTTTTTCATACATTTCATTATGTTCTCTGCATTAATAAAATATCACTAGTTTCCAAAAGAAATTGTGTTATTTGTGATTACCTCTCAGCCTATAACCCACATATGTAGAGTCTTAAAACATATTCTGCTATAGCTCTGATCAAGATTGCTCTAAAAATATTCTTTCATGGGCCCAAATTCCTCCTTTAACAGAGTATGGACTTCTCTTTTCCAAAACATTCTAACTCTCAACACTATATTTCAACGCTCATCACCAGGTGCTAATTCTCCTTTACGTGATCGAGTGTTAGAACCTTGTTCCAACCTCCATTCGTTAGCTCCTTTAGATTTAGTGCCAAAATTTTCTTCTCCTCACGAGACCAACTCCCCATGCAAGCACTGGCACCTAAGTGTTTGAATCCAAGTGCTTAATTCACATAGCACCTCAGATTAAAATCCATAGACTATCAAAGTCTTTTCTGTTCGAACAAGCATATGACATTTTAATTCTACAACAAAGATTGAAAAAGAATCCTCCAGAATGGAATAATGCAATGACTGAAGATGTCAGGAGGATAAAAAACAAGGTCCAAATTCTTCCACCATTGTCTTTACCCACTGGAGAAGGAAAATATATCATAGAGATAGATGCATCAAACAATACATGGTTCGGTGTACTAATTGAAGAAATTAATGGAGTTGAGACTGTATGCTCATACGATTTAGGTTCTTTTCGAGGAGCAGAGATTAATTACCCTTCCAACCACAAAGAAATTCTTGCTGTAAAAAAGACAGTGCTCCCTTTTAGACTCTATCTCAAACCAATAAATTTCCAAGTAGATCATATCTGAAAATTTTACATGGAATGTTAAAATCTGAAAAGCTCCTTATAGAGTCTCATTATAGAATTCAAAAATGGGTTTTATGGCTAGATAATTTTGACTTTACTGTGCAGCATAAACTTGTTCACTTAAACTGCCTTGTTGATACGTTAACCAAGGAAACCAAAACTGCAGATTTAGCCATGTTTTCAGCAGAACCATCGAATAAAGGCAAACAACATGTGACTCAAGAAGAAGAATACCGAGCTTGGGCTACAAGAAGAAAATAATTCTTGATAGCAGGAAGTCAAGAATTCATAGAAATGATGATTATTGAAAGAGAAGAAGAACAACTATTCGCCACATTAATTGAAGAAATTAAAGAATCTCCCATGAAGATTCAAATCTTGGAAAAATGGGAGCAGAAGGCTTGTGGGTTTAAGAAATGCTTCAAAGGAAATATGGGGATGCATTAGATAATTCTCCATATATTATGACAAAGATGATATGTGTTACTATGACATTGGCTTGGGACCAGTGTGTTGGGAGCATTATGCCTTGTTGTTACGATTGGCACGAGAAAAAAGGGAAATTGTTGTATGTGTAGACACTAGATATCTAGTTAGAAAACCATGGAATGGATGGACTAAAATTTTATTTGAAATATTTATGCCAAGAGAAGAGTGGTATTTAAAAGGACCACAATTTATTTTCAATTTGCAGCATGAGCTTATGATTGCGGAACATTATGAACTCTAGTTTAAATTCAAACTGAAATTTGTGGCAACATCTTTGTCCAAGCTTGATCATCTAGAACTTGTACAATATGAATATGCACTAAAGGATAAGGATGAAAAAATCATAGGCATAACCTGAGAAGAGATGCTCCTAACCCTTAAGGTTCAAACCAACTATTAAGGAGAGTATCTTAAAGATCATAAAGATACACTCATGCCCAAATCCTTTGTGGGTCATTGCTTTGATGACTTCTTCTTTCTAGTACCAGATGTACCTCAATCACATAATCCATATGATTATGACTCTGACATTTCTTGGACTGAAGAAGAGATTCATAATTCGAACAACCGCATGGAGTATTAGTGTGAAAGCATTGTGGACCCTAGTGTTAAAATTTATCTTAAGCAGTTAAGTGTATTCAATATTCTTTAACTTTAGACTATTAAAACAATAATTGCATGCATAAGGATCACTGAAAGAAAGACATCCACAATATACACGATATATATCCTGGAAAACCCCTGTGGGGGAGAAAACCCAACAAAGCTTCTTCAATATAGATTCGTCAACAACTACAATGTCTCTCTTAAGAGAGATCTCACCAAACAAAACATAATTAGAATATAGACCAGAAACCCTAACCAAAATAGGGTAGCACACTACTAAACCAAGATAGTCCTCCAAGATATAACCAAAACCTTTACTAGAACACCCTTCCTCTGTAGTTACGTCTCCTCCTCAGACTTGCACACTTTTTCTTGTGTGAGAGAGCTTCTTATGTGTGTTCTCCAAGTGAGGCACCTAGCTGATCCGGATTTATGCAGGAACAGAATGAAAGAAGCAAATAACAGAGTGTGCACAATAGTATTGCAGAGAACACAGTGATACAGTAAACACACATTTCTATTAATTAATGAAATAGAGAAACTGTAAAACTGTTGAACAATACATAGCTAGAATGGTGGTAGCATATCCCTGATAAGAGATGTGGCGGCTACGCTCATCTGTGACCAAGCTCCTTGCAAAAAGAGTCCGAAGGGCCTTATTTATCAAAAGCAGGAAGGTAGAAACCAAAAACCTAACCCTAGAAGATGAAACGCCAAAAGTCAAGTGGGCCCTGTTTGGGTAAGTTAGTCCATCAACTTCACGGAGTCATAACTATTGCATACGATCTTCGTTTAGAGCGCACGATAGCTCGTTGGAAAGATCTACCCGAGGCCTACGACGCTCGAGACAAAATAACATCATAGATGCCATTTTGCGAGAGCAACATACCCAAAAAAACATCGTTTAGGGCCTCAAAATGGCCCCGGAAGTTCAGGACCCAAAAAAACTGCTAAAAATAGTAAATTACCAGAAATGCCAGAAAACTATTTTGAGCCAGATGGAAAGGTGGGCAGCCACCGATACCCATCTGGATCATTCCTCCCCACTTAAGAATAAATGGTCCCCATTGCGTCAAGTGTCGGGATAAGATGGGGGAATTTCAGTTGAATTTGGCTCCGGGTGAGCCACTTGCCCTGATGCAGGAATTTCCCAGCCTTCACGACTCGATAGAGCTGAACACGTTGCTGGCAAGTGCCCTTGACCTGTGAATCCATGATCTGATCAACTATTGCCTTCTCCAAACAGTCATGGTTGAGTTCTGTTGGTGCCAACTGCTCAAACACTTCTGAGGTGTCCAACAATGGTGGAAAATAGGGGCGAAGGAGCTCAACATTGAATATAGGGTGCAAGCCAAGAAATGGAGGGATGCTTAATTCAAAAGCATTATCCCCGATAGCCTTGGTGATAGTATATGGCCCATAACGAAGTGGGCGTAGCTTGCGATGAGGTCCCGTGAGTCTTTCTTTCTGCAAATGCAACTAAACCTTATCACCCACCTGGTATGTGTGTGGCACCCGATGCTGGTTATGATGCTACTTGTACTTGGCATTGGATTTTTCAAGAATGTCATGGACTTGTTGGCGAATGTGTTGGATCCGTTCCACAAATTTGGTGGCTTTCTCAACCTCAGTCTGAGCCTGACAAGATGTTGCATGTGTGGAGGCAATGGGAAGAGCTACATCGATGGGGGCCAATGGTTGAAACCCCATGCATGCTTGAAAAGGGCTATGACCGGTAGAGCTGTGAAGGGCTCTGTTGTAGCTATGTTGAACATACGACAAGTTCTTGTCCCATGTGCGGGGGTGTTTAAAATTATACATCCGTAGGATATGCACAATCATGCGATTCACTACTTCTGTCTGCCCATCAGTTTGGGGATGGAAGGTTGTCGATTGTGTGAGCTTGGTATCCATAAGTGACCAGAGGCTGGACCAAAATGTGCTGAGGAACCTGCTGTCACGATCTGAAATGATAGTCTGGGGTAGCCCGAAATGTACCCAGACGCATTCAAACAAGAGCTTAGCAGTGGCTTCGACAGAGATACTTTTCTTCCAGGCGGACATAATGGCCAATTTAGAGAAGCGATCCACGACCACAAACACACAGTCATTCCCATGCTTGGTTGGAGGCAGTCTTAACATGTAATCCATGGAGATAGATTCCCAAGGCCCATTGGGAACAAGAAGAGGGGTATACAACCCTTAATGGATGGTTTGGCGATGGCGCAGGCAGTGCAGGATCTGATATACTCTCTGACATCTTGTCAGAGCTTTGGCCAATAAAAATACTTCTGCAACACTGTTATTGTCTTTTCGGTGCCAAAGTGCCCTGCGACCTGACTGTAATGCGCTTCCCGGATCAGCTTCATGCGCTCGCTTGAAGGAACACAGAGGTGGCCTAGGTGGCATAATAGTCCATCCTGGAGATGAAAATCAGTCACTGGAGTGTCTGCACAAACTGATCGATAGCTGGCTGAAAAGTCAGGATCACTGTCATATAAGTGAGACCACCCAGAGGTTTCATGGCCATAAGAGTTAAGCACTGTGGTGAGTGCGGCCACAGGCGGTCGACTGAGGCAATCAATGACATGGTTGGTGCTTCCGTTCTTATATTTTATGTTTAGGTGAAATTGCTGCAGGTATGCAGACCACTTTTGGTGGCAGTCATTTTGCAATTTCCCTTGTGTTTGCACAAATTGCAAGGGCTTGTGGTCAGTGTGAATAACCGTCTCTTTGCCTAATATGTAATGCTTCCATTGTCGGCAAGCTTGGGCAATGGAGTAAATTTCCTTGTCATAGGTGGGGTACTTTCGAACTATATCTGAATGTGTCTCACTGTGATATGCCATTGCATGGCCATGCTGAGTGAGGACTGTGCCAACAACATAATCTGAAGAATCTGTCTCAATTTCAAAGGGTTGTTGCAGATCTGGGAGAGCAAGGACGAGCACTAAACATAAGCGCTGCTTAAGTTCCTCAAATTCTTGTTGCTGAGTAGGGGTCCAAAAGAATTTGGCTTTAGCCCCACCTTTGGTCACGTTGCTAACGGCCCAAACAATGTTAGAGAACCCCAACACGAACCTGCGATAAAAGTTGGCCAACCCTAGGAAGCTGCGGAGCTCTGTAATGGTCCTTGGGGTCGGCCAGTCGCGAATGACTTGGATCTTGGCCAGATCCACATGCACACCTTGTTCATTCACAATGTATCCCAAATACCGAATTTCCTTCATCCCGAATGAGCATTTTTCGAGATTGGCATATAACTTGTGCTGTCGTAGGGTGCGAAGGACTTCCTCAATATGCTGTAAGTGGTCTTCCCACATTCTGTTGAATATGAGGATATCATCAAGATAGACGACCACAAAAGAATTGGTGAATGGTTGCAGTATATCATCCATCATCCTCATGAAGGTTGCTAGAGCGTTAGTTAAGCCGAAAGGCATGACCAACCACTCGAAAAGGCCTTCCCGAGACTTGAAGGCAGTCTTCCAGACATCAGTCACCTCAATTGGGACCTGGTGATAACCAAACTTCAGATCAATCTTGCTGAAATACTTGGCGCCCTTTAGTTGATCAAGGAGATCATTGATCCGGGGGATAAGATACCGATTCCGGACTGTGATTTTGTTTAAAGATCTGTAATCAATACAGAGTCGCCAAGTCCCGTCCTTTTTCTGTACTAGCACAATCGGGCTCCCGCAAGGTGAGGGGCTTGGTCGAATATGCCCCTTTTGGAGTAATTCCTCGATCTGGCGCTTGATCTCTTCGTTTTCCATGAGGGAACGTCTGTAAACTGGTCCATTCGGCACAGGTGCCCCGGGTATCAAGTCAATGGAATGCTTGACCTGACAATGGAGTGGCACTCCGACAGGGGAAGTGAAGATGTCCTGGTATGATTCCATGATCTTGTCTACTTGTCTGTGCTGTGCAGAGTGACCCTGTGTAGAGGCGGTAGATGTGGCTGCGGTCTTTTGTTTCCTTTCTGGACGAATCATCAGGAGGATGAATTTTCCGGTCTGGGAAATCACCTTCTTTCACTGCTTAGCTGTGATGAGAGAGACTGCGGTAGTGGGAACTACCTCTGGTATCCGATAGCGTTGTTTTCTCAAAGTAACAATGACACTGCGAGGCCTGGATTCATACACAACATGGCGTTTCCACATATATGGTTGACCTAAAAGAACATCAGAAACTTCAAGTGGAGCAACACCACACATTACCTCATCTTTGAAGGGTTTAATGCCGTACGGTAGGTGACACTGCTGGCTAACGTGGATGTCTCACCCTGGAGTGAGCCACCCAATGTTGTATGGTTGCGGATGCAGCAATGTTGGTAGGTTCAGCCGCTTGACGACCTCTACTGAAATCAGGTTCTTCTGGCTTCCACTGTCAACAATGAAATGTAATGGCTTCCCTTGTACCCACATTTGCGAGTGGAAGAGGCGCTCCCCTTCTTCTGTCTCCTCTGGATCGTCGGGCTGGATCTTTGTGGTGGCAATGGTGACGTTGGGTTCTGCTTCAATGATCTTCCTTCCATGATCTGTCTCTGATTTCGATTTAGATCTTGGATCTGACTCAGGCCCTTTCATCTTGGTAAGCAGTGATTATTTCGCACGACACTCATCAGTGTTGTGCATGGGACTCTTATGGAGCTCACACCATTTTCCAGTGTCTTTCTTTGTCTTCCAGTTACCCTTCTTATCCTGTGGCTTAGGTTGGTTTTCCAAGGGTTGGATATCTTTGCTATGTACTTTGTTATGCGAACTAGGGTTTCCCTTACCCTGCTTCTGGTTTGTCGAACCGAACTCCCGCTTGTTCTTTTGCTTAAATTTTTGCTCGATTTTCACAGCATACCGGTAGGCGGCACCGAATGACAAGATGTCCAGGAATTCCATCTCGATACGAATGTACTGATGCAGGCCGCTGCAATATTTCAGAACCAGGTGCTGCTCGAAGTCTTTGATGCCAAGCTTCGTGCGCAGGGTATGGAAGTTGTTCGTGTACTCTGTCACTGCTTGGTCCCTTTCTTGTCGCAGAGTTGCCCATTTTGTGTACTGGTCGTCATAGTTCCCCACAGGGAAGTATTGCTCCTTGAGGGCATCAACGAAGGATGCCCATGTGGGTTCTGTCCCAAACAGCGTGGGTTCATTACCCTCTTTTTTTTCTTTCTGTTCGCAGAGGGTTTCCCACCAATCCTTGACATGGGGGACCGCCTTAAGAAGTGCAAATGTAATCTTTTCTCTATTGGAAAATTTATGGACCGAGAAGTAACCCTCGAGTTGATTCAACCATTTTTCCAGAGCATCTGCATCTATTTGTCCTTCAAATAAGGGAATATCAAAATTAACTTGTACCTTGGAAGGGGTCGGTCCTCCAAACTGATTGTTAGTCGAGGTTCCTTCCATGGTGGTCGACAACCGTCGAATAATTTGCGCAAAATTGTCCATCATCTCGTTCCGCTATCGCGTGAGAGCCTCCTCAAGCAACATCTTGATAGGATCTCTTGCTCCGTCATCTCATTTTTCCTCCACCATGGGCGGTTGTTTG
>JZKD02S1909754.1:147315-195150 GCA_000966675.3 Picea glauca
TTTTCCAATTTCTTTTCTATTCTTTCCAGGCTCTTCAACATTTTTAAATTGAATTCACCCTGCCGATCCCGGATTTTCATGAGCTTTCGGCTATCAGCTAGGCGAGCCTGGGCATATTTCTACAATATTTTGATGAGTTGCATCATATGTTATTCCTTACCCATATATTTTCCTTTCCCATTGGAGTTCGATCCTTCCACTCCCATATTGACATCCTTTCCTTCCCGTTCGTCTCCTCTTTCAGAGGCAATCATCACCTTTTCCCATTCCATACTCGGCGTTGGTTAGCTGGAATCCTGAGCTCCGTTGAACTCTGCACATGCACTGTGCAATTAAATTCGAAGTTTGTCAGGCCATTACTCCTTCGGAACAATCTGTAACATTTATAATCCAATACAAACAAGAACGAAAGACATTTTGATTCAATTAAGTTTTCTGAGCTCTCGTTTCGTTCTGCAATTTTCGTGTTTTCGAAACTTTCATTTTCGGCACTTCGAGATTTCGGGACTTCGGGTTTCGGTCCATGAAGATCCCATAGTTAGATATTCGTAACCAGAGTCACCATTTTGCAACTTGCGATCTCGCGAGTTCGTGAGTCGAAGGCCCTCGACTCATTTCCTCTAACCGCCGATACCCGAGATGCGACACGGGTATGGCTCCCTCCTCGCTAGCGTCTGCTACACATGACCGTAGTCTAGGGATAAGTGCTATCACCCTTCACTATTCGCACCTTCGCAATTTGTGGCATCCATCCCTGGTGCCTCCCTTTCACGAAACCCTGAGAAGCAATGTTGACTTTTCTCCTCTTGTTCTCGCTACTTCGCGACTTCGCGAGTCTCAATGTCGAGCTCCCATGCCCTTATCTCGCGAGTTCCAGAAATTGTGAGTTACTTTATTCTCCGGGCCCACAACACAGCTTTCTTCCTTCACCACCATGGCATGTGGTACATTCAGGAGGGTCCATGTCACTTTTAATGATGTCATCGGGTCCCACCACTCTCACCTATCTCCTCGACTCACTGGCACGTGGTACACATTCATGCGTCCACGTCCAATCCAAGCATGAAATCCAACAGTTAGATCCCCTCCTCGGATCAACGGTGCAGATATTTTCGGCGTTTTGGGGTTTCCACCATGGAAAGTCCCGATCCCTTGTTCCAGGACTCCCGATATCGCGATTCCCGATTTGCTGAAATGGGAAATCTCATGACATGTGTCCTCCATCTTTCGGACAGTCTAGATCTATTTCGGAGCATTCACCCCTAGTCTCTGAGGTTTAAACTTTGGACATCTCCTGACAGATCCTATGGCTGACGGGTTTTCCGGCCGAGATCTGACGGCTCAGATGGTTCCTAACCAATTCGGAATTTCGCATATCGCGATTTCCACATTCCTATGTATTTCAAAAGGAATTTTAATTCCTACGTACATTTTTCTAGATCCGACGGTCACGAGAGCTCGCCTTCCCTCCCGAACAAATCCTAAGGTTATAAAACCATTGGTGTAGAGACCTGTCTCCCCGTGATCATAGACCACACTGGCTGTGGTTTCACTGCACTGCTAAACCTCCTGAGCTCGTAAGCGCAGTCAAGCAACTACTTGACACTCTAGAACAAACCAAGGTCCGAAATTGGCCATCCCAGGCCCAATTTCCATCACATTCTCGGTCCAATGACCACTCCACTAGCCCATCTAGGCTCAACATCGAAACCTTGGATCTGATACCAATTTGTAGTGTACCTTTTTGCTTACCCAGAGCTTATAACGCACTATGTAACAAACTGTACATGGACTTTTACAGAAAACATACAGAATTGTATAATCACATGCATAACAACAAAGAGATACATTTTAATTCTCAGAATAAACATATAGTTACTGTTATAATTAGACAATCCATAGGTTTCAACAGTATTTCATTTACACAATAGAAAACATGATAATTTATGTATCATAGTCATGCAAAATGTGATAAGAACATAGTTAGATACTTATCTTGTAACAATGGTGAAATCCACCAACCAAGTGCAGGCCTTCCATTAACCTCCCAGCCTTAGACCGCACTGCTCATCATCTTAACAGTGGGTCACCCCCGAGCTGGGACTGAGCTCCACCCTAAGGCAAGGAATCCTATGCTAGGCTGAGGTTACAGGAAAAACAACACATAAATATCTGGAAGGATTCTTCCCAAAGATGCCATCTTACGCCCACTACTACCAGACTCCCATTCCCCACATGCCTGTTCCTCCTGGGAGTATACACCTTCACACACACAGTCCATCGGTGCTAACCTCCCTCTCTGGGCCTCAGAAACAGGCCGGATCAGGAAGTCTCAGAGCCCGTAGCTGGTGCTGGGCACTCTCTAGAAGAAACCACTTCCCAGCAAGCTCTTTCACCTGGAAAGAGTTGCTCACAGGCCTGACAACCTGCCTCTTCCAACCACAGATGCCTCCCTCACCAGAAGAGAGGTCATACACAAGCTCAACACGAGCTTACTCTGGCCAGTATGCCACGCACAGTCTAGCACTGCGTGGCCGCAACAACCAATTGGGAAAAACAGACACGCGCTTCCCCAAACAGGTTCAGCAATCACGGGATAGTCTCACCATTTTTGTTTCGGGATTATACGAGGGTATTCTTGTAGAGGTCGGACGAGGTCACGCTCAGACGGTCAGGTAGAATGGAGAAGAATCCCCCTCCATGGTTCATCTCGGCTATTATATTTGCATGGACCAGGGTTGACACTTGTCACCCCTGGAACTGCATGCGTTCCACCAACACGCGTTCTTCCCACCATTTGGGAATTCACATGTCCTTCCAAAAGGACTTAGGATAAAGAAATAAAATGCACAAATCTTTTGGAATAATAATAAAATATTATCCTCAGGCTTAAGCCCCCTAGGCTCAATAATTAGCCCCTCTCCCACCTTCCAACCCCTAATTCCTTGCCCATTCTGTGGACGCTTAGTCCCCCTTCACTCATTCATCGTGGTCGGTCTGCACCTGGTGGTGTTTATATTTTAATTAATCATTCTACATACATACATGTACATCAACAGGCTCCTGGCCTTCAACACTTAGGCTCCATGGCCTAACAAACACATAAGCCTACCAACTTATACAAAACATGGCTCACCAGCCTATAGACATGTTTACAAGTCATTTCATATATCATGATTTGCAACGGGGCTTGGCCTTGGGGACACTACAGGAAGACTCTCCAAACTAGAAGAAGGTACACAAACATTTATTTTTGTAATTGAAATAACTCTCCAGTTAGGAGGGAGCATTGAAAATATTATTTATCTTTGTAATTGAAAAATAGTCCAGATTGGACAGATCCTTTCCTGTTCGGAAAGTGGATTGAGATTTCTGACGGACAATGATTTCCCATTGTAGTTAACATGGGAGGCAGATTGATTGTTGATGTATCATAGACATCTACTTCCCTTTATGGGGAGTGGTCTAGGATAGTCATTCTTCTTGGCAGTCACTCTGAAGTGGTCAAGTAGAATGGTTCGCCTCGCTGGGTAGTCATTCTTTTGAAGTTCACAGTTGTGGGCAGTTTCGAAGAATGGTTCGTTTTGGAGGTTGATGCAGGACAAACATTCCTCGAGGGTTATACATTCTCTCCAGGTTACACTTTAGTGTCGGAGGAATGTCCCAGGGTGGGGAATGGTCCGGACAGTTATTCCTCGAGGGAAAACTCATTCTCTCTAGGTTACACTTTGTTTAGTGTCGAAAGAATGGCCCAGGGTGTCGAAAGGTCGGCCCTATTGTGCCAATAGACACATCATTTGATGTGACAAGTCTTATATAAATAAAGGTGAATCCCCATTGAGGAAACACACTTATCATTGTGTCATCTCATGATTTCAGAAGTTGTGGTCTGAAATTATGAAAATTACAACACCCTCTTGTGTGCTATGTTTGGTGATGGTGTGGGAGGTCTTTCTTCTGAAGAATATAGAAAAGGATTGGTTGGGGTTTCTTCCCTTGTTGAGAAGGGTTTCCCATGATACTTCTTGTGTTCTTGTGCATATTTATTCTTCTTGTGATCTTGGTTTTTGCAGTAGTTATGGTTCAAGGAAAACTAAACAAAAAATTTAAAGAGAATACATGAGCCATAACTCATTGAAAACTCAACACTTTCCCTTCTAGGGGGAATTAAACTAGCTCCGCTCTAACAGTAAGGGTTGGGTTTAAGGAGGAACATCTAGCCATTATTTAAAACTGTCCAAGAACACATCCCTCAAAAATTACTTTGGAGAAGTGGATGTCAGGTAGACCATCAAACATTCCCTTCTTGCAAAGTTGTTGCATATATCTGAAATTTAAATGCCTGAACCTTTCATGCCATATCCTACTGCTTTCATCATCATGGGTAAGCAGTAATGCATAATATGGTTCAATAAATTTAGAAAATGTGTAGAGTTTGGATTGATGATTTACCTCACCGATAGAAACACCGGAATTGGTTTGCATGTCATAGATATCCACTGCATCATGTGTGAATATGAATCTCTTTCTGGTGCCAAATTTTTTCATCTGATACATGGAGAGAAGATTGATGGAAAGTTTGGGAACGTGTAGCACATTCTCGAAGCTTCCTTTTGTGAGTTCAATTCTTCCTTTGCCGATGACCTCGACTGGAGACTTGTCCCCCATCAGAATAGGAGGACCTTTGCATGAATCCAATGAAGAGTAGACTTCTTTTGTGGCTGCCATGTGGTGTGATGCACTTGAATCTACAATCCAAGCATAGAGAGAGGAGTCGATGACAATCAAAGCATGGCTAGAATTGCCTTTCTTGGGATTTTGATCTTCGGGCTTCTTCTTCTTGGCACCTTCGGGGATGCGATATCCAAGGTTGTTTTGTTAAAGTATTTGGGCCATTTGATCTATCTATTTCTGCATACATGCGGATTCTGGATGGAATTCCTTTATGGCAGTAAGTGCATTTCTCCCCTTTTCTTCCCTTTCCACCTTTGGATCTGGAGGCATCATTGAAGGGTTTTGAGTACCCTTCCTTCTTTGGATTTGGATGTGCTTTTATTTTGTCTTTGTATTTATATTTCTGATTTTGATGACTGCTACCATCATGCACAGTAAGTGCATGCGCCTTTGGGCCTTTGATTTTTCCCATGTTGATAAATTGGTTCTACTCTTGTGTAAGAGATTCAATAAAGACCTCAAGAGAAGGCATTTTCCAGGTAGCTCCAAAGGCGAGCCTAACTGAATTAAATGTGGATACAAACAATGAGTATTCCAGACCAATTTTGGAGAGAATGGTAAGAACCATTTGTTTCTCCTCATATTTATCAACCCCACAAGCCTTGAGTTGTGACAACAAATCCTTATATTTGGTAAAGAAATCTTGGAGATTGTTGAAAGTTTTTGGATCCAAAGTGATAAATTCCACCTCGAGCATGTGTCCCCTCATTTCATCCTATTTTCCAAAAATCCCTTACATGGTGGTCTAGGCTTCATTAGGGGTTTTACATGAGGATATGTGAAAGAGGAGTTCAGGAGAAATGAGTTCGCAAATAGTTCCAAACGCTTCATCCATTTGATTCAGATACTTGGATTTTTCTATGGCTGATGTGGGATCGGTCTTTGTTTCCATGGTTAACCTGTATAATCCTCTTCCTCGAAGATGCAGTATCATATTCTCCTTCCATGCAAATAAATTGTATGGTGTAAGAATGAATTCTTTTGGAAATTCCATTTTTCCATTGTCTTTAATCTTCGGTACCTGCAAAAATAATCTGGTGTGTCTTTTCCCTAGAATTATGTCGGCTCTGATACCATGTAAATGTGTTGAACCTGCATTGAATAGATGCTAGTGAATGACATACACAGTTTGTAGAGAAAATATGAGAAAACAGAAGCACGAGAGAAAGAATGGAAGAATTCTCATTAACCAAATGAATGAATGATAATTTACACATGATATACTCTGTATAACTCAACTAATGCGCACTGGAGGAGAATTCAATGTGCCATAGTGGTGGTATAGAGTGATCTGAACACACACCTATAGTTACGAGAGTAAACTGCCACCTAGTCTAGTCTCTTAGGAAGTTACGAGAGTTAACTGCCACCTAGTCTAGTCTCTCAGGAAATTACGAGAGTTAACTGCCACCTAGTCTGAGTTAACTAGTCTCCCAGTCTTTAGTTAACTGACTGAAATAGAGTGAAGTGAGGAGGAGATCAGGGAATCATGAGTAATGTGCTAGTCTAGTGATGATCCCAAGGATAATGCGCATTAACTGGTGATGATTCCAATGTTGCATGGTGATGATCCCAATGTGACATCTAGACTCCACTCAACTGATAAAACTGAAGTGTGAACTGAAGAGAATATTCTCCTAGAGGAATATTCTCCCGAGACTATAGGAGACTAAATAATGACTAGTAAACATAGGGAAAACCTTAGGAAAAATAATTCCTAGGTGTATGTGAAGTATCTCCAACAATTGTGTCATGGTTTTGAGGCGTTTCTAAGGATGGATCACTTTGTTTCTTCTAATTCATCATAATGCGCTTGCTTGAATGACACTGATGTGCACATATATGAGGTGCACCAGAGGCCATTCTCATTGTTTATTTAACACAACATGCACCTCTTCGGGGCGAGATGAACCATTCAGGTACACTTTGTGAAATTGAAAAAAGATTTAAATAATCACAAATTTCAAACTAAATTGTAATTTTTATTGGATGAAAATACAAATAGGAAGGTAATAAATAATTTACCCAGTCTCTTCTATCTTGAGGAGGCATGGTTACACCGTTGAGATGAAACGAAAATTTGTGGTAATTTCCAAAATTTAGAAATGTGTGGAATCCACCAATGGAGCTATTCAAGTTAGTGTAGAGCACTGAAAATAGGGCATCTTAGGAAGAAAGGTGAGCACCGATGCTTTCTTGAGAGTTTAGAAGCATGAGATGCATTGTAACAATGAAAATCAGTTTGGTAAATTTTTTTTTTACCCTAATTTAATGCATATTTTGACATTTAGGTGCACCAGGGCATAATATTCAACGACACCAATGAGATTTATTTGGTGCATATAATTTTATTATAAAGTATGGCAGTGCGTTTAAACATTGACGCTTCAGGGTGTTATGTTTCAGGTATGCCCCGGTGAAATTGATTAAACTTGGTGCAATGCTAGGTTACATTTTATATATCATTGAGCTAGCAATGTGGTTAATGAAGTGTAATGTATTGGTGTAAGTATAAGACCATTTTGTTTTGGTGTTAGGGTGTTCCGAAGGATGCACCTTTTTTTTTTTGGTCATTTTATCGCGGTGCGCTAGCTGAATGACACAGATACAAACACATATGGAATCATTGAAGGTAGTGCTCACTATTTATTTAACAAATTATGCACCGCTTCGGGGTGATTTGAACCGTTCAGGCTCACTGCACAAATTTGAATTTAAAAAAAAAAATGCCAAATTTCAAGCTAAATTGTAATTTTGATTGGATGAAAATTCAAATAGGAAGATAATAAATAATTTACTTGCTTTGTTCTATCTCAAGGAGGCATGGTTGCACCATTGAGAAGAAATGAAAATTTTAGTAATTTCCAAAATTTGGAAATGTGTGGAATCCACTAATGGAGCTATCCAAGTCGATGTAGAGCACCAGAAACAAGGTGTCTTAGGAAAAAAGGTGAGCATTGATGCTTTCTTGAGAGTTTGAAAGCACCTGATGCAATGTAACAATGAAAATCAGTTTGGTAATTTTTTTTATTTACCCTACCGTGGTGTGCCTTTCAATGCTAAATTGTAATTTTGATTGGATGAAAATGCAAATAGGAAGGTAATAAATAATTTACCCACTTTGTTTTGTCTTGAGGAGGCATGGTTGCACCATTGAGATAAAATGAAAACTTGTGGTAATTTCCAAAATTTGGAAATGTGTGGAAGCCACTAATGGAGCTATCCAAGTCAGTGTAGAGCGCTAGAAACATATCGTTTTAAGAAAAAAAGGTGAGCATTGATGCTTTCTTGAGAGTTTGAAAGCACTAGATGCACCGTATCAATGAAAATAAGTTTGGTATTTTTTTTATTTACCCTACCGTGGGACGTCTTTTGATAATTAGGCACACCGGTGTGTTATGTTCAACAAAACCGATGCGATTTATTCAATGCATGTAATTTTATTATAAAGTATGGCGGTGCTAATGTAACATGGATGCAACAAGTGTTATTGTTCATGAACACTCCGGTGCGTAGATTCCTTAAAGGCGCATCGAGGAAAAAAACCTTCGCAAAAACCTTTGGTGACCTGCCTCCGCTATGAATAGTGGCAGAGTGTTTGAAAATTTAAGCATCGATGCAATAGTTTTTATATGCACACTAGTGCATATGTGCCATAAAGGTGCACTGAAAAAATCCTTTGCAAAAACCTTCGCCGGCCTGCCTCCGCTAACAACCTCCAGTATAAACAACTAAGGGAACATTTTTTCGGGGAGGTTCTATAAAAACCTCTACAAGAAGGTGTTCTCCTTATAGCATATGATTCGATCACCCCTAGTCCTATGGCACTACATGCATGCCAATTAAAAGGAATTAATCCTAGCGAGAAAATAAAAGAAAGAATAAAGTGCTTGAAACCTGAAAAAGGGGACTTGCAAAGAAATATACACTAGTTCATTAGGCCCATTTTGCAATAATTTACCGATAATTTTGCATTGAAAAAACATATCATGTATGATGAGGCCTTCAACCCATTTTCATCGTGTATCAGTTTTCGAAAGAGTGAAAAACTATGGTCCCATCAGAATTCATACGACAAACCATCGGAAGTCTGATGATCGGTTCTGAGGAATTCAGATGAAAGGTTTCATTACGATTTGTTGGAATTATGACGGTTTGTTCGTTGAAATTCCGATGAAAAGTTTTTTCATGGGTTGTCAAAATTCTGATTGTTGGTTCATCTGAATTCTGATGAAATTTTTTTTCATGGGCTGGAAGTCCGACGGTTGGTTTGTTGAAATTCAGACATAATTTTTTGTCATGGGCTATCGAAAATTCAACGGTTGGTTCATCGAAATTCAAATGAAACATTTCGTCACAGGATGTCAAAATTTAGATGAAACATTTCTTCACAGTATGTCGAAAGTCCTATGGTTGGTTTGTCAAAAATCATATGAACTCTAATGCATTCATTGGGCTTCCGACAAGGTTTTCATGAAATTAAAAAAAATCCATCATGCCATCCCATTCACGTTGCAAAGAATGTGCCTGTTGTCGTTCACTACTTCCATGGGAAGACCATATTGGCCCTCTAAACTTATAAGACAACATTTCAAACATTGGTAAATAAATCTTTGGATACTTTCCACTGCTAGTCACAAATGTGCCAAAGATAGCCTGACCTTCGTTTTCAAACCGAATGTCGCCTTTATCTGTTAAAAAATGGGAAAGACTATTTGAGTATATAAATCAATACAAATGAAAAAAATAGATAATGAAAATACATCCTACTTAACTACATAGGACAATGTACACAACAACAATATATAACTGTACTTCACTTAATACAAGTGAACAACTTATGAAGTTGTCTAGATAGTTCACTTCTCTTCACAATAAGTTGTGTCATTTTTATTTCATAACCTTTTAATGGTGTAGAAAGCGGATGAAATGTCAAGAACCATGCATCCAGATCCCACAAAGTTGGTCTTGTAGGTATCCTATATATTGGGTACCTGTAATGAAGCCCATATTTCATAATATTTCATAAGAACTTGCGACAAGTATTGAGGGATTTATGGTGGTTGGAAATTTGCTTCCTCAAAACCCTCGCCGCATTTTGACTAACCTTTTTTAGTAACACCCCACCTTTGTTTCTTGAGCCAATAATAATTTAAGTTATTTGGGAAGAGTAAGTCTAATCAATGCACATGGTGGAGAACACTTTTCACATAGGAGTAAACTTTGTGTGTTTTAAAAATATTTTAAGAGGGGCATTTGCATGTGAAGGATAAGTGGCACATCAAGCCTTCAGACTTGGTCAAAGAGGCATATTTCATGGAGAATTTTGCATGGAAGAGGAGACATGGAATATCATTCATGTTGATTCACTAATTTATAGGCCCAAGTTAGAAAGTAGAATGTTTTCAAGCAAATTTTCCTTAAGTGCCTAGGAAGATACATCAGGGGGAGGAGAAACCTAAGTTTTGTTCCATGCCAAGTTAGTGATTTCATTGAATCAATCACTAAATCCAACCAATATTATACATCTCCAAGTCCTCAGAATATGTGTTTCTAAACATTGAACATTGGAAAATGAAAATGTTAAGGGAGAACATAAAATGCCACATCAACTTACATTCAATAATCTCTAAAAACAATTTTATTAAATGAATAACAATTGTTTCCACCATTATTTGTCCTTGTGTTTTGAATTTAAGTATACAAGGAAATGAAGGAAACTTTCATTATCATCTTATATTTGGGTAGGTACAATTGCATTGATCTTAAAACAACATGAGGCAAGAGAAGAAAATGATTTGTACCTTGATGGAAATGCCTTTTGGATCGTGGAGGTGACTTCCCTTCAAACCTGCATTTGTCAAAGAGAATTAAATGTTGTATGACTGTATAGTAACTAAACATGTACGAGGTTTCATTTTTCAAAGAGAATAAAACATTATATGAATGAATAATAATTTACGTTCTCTTTATTTTTCATTTCACAAACTAGTTATTTTAGGTCATAGACCTCTAATTATAACTTGTTATTCTTAGTTTGAATACATTATATTTTCTCAAGCAAGCCCTTAATGCGATCTTCCTATAACAATCTTGGGGGCTATAACCTTGTTCATGTGCATTGTTATTGTTTCCTTGTTCATGTAGGGTTCCTACTGGTGAGGTACCCTATTGGTTGTGGGAGTCTTGTTTACTATTGAAGAGGAGTAACAATGGTGTTGGTCTGCAAGGAATAATGTAGGGGGGAGGGAAGGAGGATATGGGGGCTGGTAGGCACATGGAGAGTGGGGGTTGGGGTGTTTGTGAGGAAGAAAAAGTGAGTTAGGGGGTATGTGAGGAAGGTGGAGTGAATTAAAGGGTCTTTGAGGAAATTGGAGTGAGGCAAGTTGCAGAGGAGTTGGTCGAGGTCATGGTGGAAGGGGTATAATGCAAGGGTCCAAAATTTCACTATAGAAAATATAAACCTATCCTAAAAATCATTACAAAAGAGTTCATCCTTTTCAACATGAAATGGGTTTGTTTCATTTTGAAATAGATAGTGAAAAATTAAAAGATAGAGGTTTATGTCCTGATTTTGTGAGTCCCCATTCTATACATGTTTGCAATTGAGAAGGCACACATTGTTGTCACAAGCAAGCATCAACAAGAACTGGGGAGCAATGAGAGCAAAAAGAGAAAATCCCAACAAAGAGGTGAAATATAGATCAAAAGAAAAAGGTCACAAAAGGATAGCATCAAAAGGCCGAACAAAAGAGAAAATTGTGTATAGTAGGTGCCCACATGATTTTTTTGAGTAAATATGACTAGAATGTGTTTTTGGAGTTCCAAAATACTCCAAAATGATAATCAAGTGTTTTTTTATTAAACATAAATTTATTCTATCCCACTTTGAAATCACATCTTTATTCCCTAGCAAAAGCTTTATATCTTTTGGGCAGTTTGAAATGGGGTTCTATTTTAGACTTGTTTTCCACACATTTTTTCATTCAATATATTTCTATGTATCTATATTTAATAAATTTGCAGTGTGTTTATGTGTAACACACACACACACACACACACACACACACACACACACACACACACACACACATGTATATGATTTGGTCCAAGCAGTCTTTGATTGCGTTTTAGGGCCTCATGTAGATACCTAAGAGCTACATGTATATTTCCCAAGCCTTCTTCCATCATAGCGACATTTATGTATGATGCAACAATGTTTGCGTGTGATGGTATACAAGTTAGGTGCAAGATATACAATGGACGGTTGACATACCTACATTCAGGGCCCCCAAATTTTGGTGGAAAGTGCATAGAAAATTGGCCAATAGAAAATGTATTAGAACAATATTGATGCATATCCATAATACCCACTTTAACACTTGGAGTTTTTCAAAGGATAAAAAAGATAAACTACTTTTGTGAGATTTAAAAAGGAATGTTATAAAACATAGTTGTATTATTTAGGTTTGAGGTTTAACTATATTCACAAGTATGTTCATGTTATTGTGTCTTTTCTACGAAGACTAACTGTTTGCACTCATTCACTTGAACTCTCTTGGCTGCACAACTAGCTCCATTTCTCCCATTTTATGTGCACTTTGAAGTCCATACTTTCTTCATTTCTAATTGGCAATGCAAGTTTTCTCTCTCTATCTATAGGACAACCAAGTTTTCTAGTTCATTCCCTCTTACTTTTATGGCTTAATTTTCCTTTGGTACATGGAATAAACGTTTTATATTGCATATGTGAAGTCCTCAATTGGGTGTGAATTCATGAACACATGCAGATTCACTAGGGGAGATGAAGATAGAAAATAAAAACTAGCACATATGATGAGTCTCAACATTGGAAACCGTACTTGAACTTGAAAAAAGAAACACATTTGGACAATCCAAAAATCTTCTAAAAGAAGATAAAAGACAATAATCTTTCAAGTCCATTGATAAAATACTTGATTTCATTAGACTAGTGTGCGATAAGTTGAAATTCGACCAAATATACAGTATAACTTGGAATTCTAGTTGTCTTTTAAGAGCTTAAATACAACAAATATATTGGTAGGTGAAGTTGTATTGAACTTTTAACTAAATCTCATTCAATAAAACAGGGAATTAGAAACAATAATCCAACCAAATTTTGAATAAGGAAACTGAAACTGAAACAAAATTTGTTTTTTTGAAGTTGCATACACTCAATCAACAATTAGTTAGTATTGTGGATTTTCTTGACAAAATAAATATTCTATATATTTAGAATTTACATGTTGTTTTTCATGAATATAAAAAGAAGAGAAAATTCAAAAGAGGGACTTCCACATTGAGTTTATTATCAACAATTGAGGAAAATAATAAGTGATATAATAACCAAAGAAAGTGTGATTTATCTGCTGCAAAGCTTTTCCTTTAGTCTGTACATCAATGAACATGGATGTAAGTGGGAAGAAGGACTACATGTCACTTACTTTAGATCCAATTTAGTGTGTTGAAGTTGATAATATAATACAACAAGGTCCCCATAATTTTTCATGGTATCTGGATGGTCAATACCTAGTTCTCTCTCAATGATATCCAAAGCATTTTGTTGATATATTGTTGCCTCTTTAGATGGAAAAACAAAATTAAGAAAGTATTTTTAACTTATATATGTAGGTTGAATTATGGCCTATTGAAATCTTTCCCCTCCCCTTCTAATTTTTTGTATTTAACAAAACAAAGAAAACTCAATAATAAGTAATTCCAAGATGTGTGATTCTTATGCATGAAAGCTCTGAAAATACATTCAACTATTGCGAATCTCCAATCAAGGACTTATTAGAGAATGGATAGATAGAGTTAAGTTTGATGTTTAACACAAAGTTTTGAGTGGTTCTTTACAAGTGGCTTATAATTAATGGGTGGAACTTAAAATATCAACACAGGAGTTTCCAAAGTAAAAATGTTTGTAAGAAATACACATGGGGTCTCATGAACTATAGGATGTTAGAGGTATAATTAAAGGACATACGAAGAAAATATGCATAGATTTTTAATTGCATAGTTTTGTTCTTGGGCTCATGCTAGTGCTTAAAGTTCAATGCATCTATACAGAACATAGGAGAATTTACATCTGTACAGAACGTAGGAGAATTTACATCTCTTCAAAATTATGAGAGAAATTGCTTTGAGACTAAAATAAATAGTTATAACAAACACACATTCAAGTAAATAGATAATATTGATCCAGGTGGATCTCGATGGCCATCTACCTTCTCCACTGAATCAACGTTTATGAGCCTATGGTTTTGATAAACCATGATATTCACCCTTTTTTTTTTAAAGTAGTTTCCCTACTATTCAATTGAATCAAAGACAACTTTCCAATACATATAGGCTCGAAGCCATTACAATCAAAGACAAATTTCCAATTCATATAGTCTTGAAGCCATTACAACATACTCATTATGATCATAATATGTCATTTATGGGAATGGGAAGGATAACAATCATTCCTCACAACCATCCAAGCTAAACCCAATTGACTTGATATTCACCCTTTTGATGGGGAATGTAATGTAATTCCATATCCATTTGTAATGTAATGTAACAGATACAATGTTAATGCACCAGATCCCATTAGAGATCCGCAGTTAAGTGAAATTGGGCTAGAGTAGTACTAGGATGGGTGACCTCCCAGGAAGTCCTAGTGTTTTACATCATACATGCTTATTGCATTTTGTAAACTTAGACCAATTTATCCCAAATGCATCATGGGAATTATTCTCCTCTCACTCTATCATATATAATCGAGGTGAAGGAGGTCCTTTAAGCAGGCAATGGAGTGTGATGTAGTGCTTATTTGTGAATGAGTGTAGCCAGTATCTCTTTCTCTTTAAAGCTAAGAAATTTGTGTTCTAAAATGTTTTTCTATTTTATTCATTAATAGAAGTTGGGTTTCACTGTATTTCTGTGTTCTCTCATATAGTTTTGTTTGTATCTCATTTCATTCTCAACATAATCCAGATTAGTGGTGTCAGAGATGTCTTCTCCTTGTTTCTTCTCAGATCATGTCCCTGATGAGGTCAGGTTATAGAGAGTTGGGTCTCGAACTAGTTTCTCTTAAGGAAAACCACTCTCGCTAGCCCAAGTGACCTCCCATGGCGGAAAAAAAGAGTGATGACATAGAAATATATTCTTTCAAGATGTTTATCAAGGAATCCCTTGTGCAACAAAGGAACAAGATGATGGACAACTTCTCTCAAATACTTTGATGACTATCGATGGAGGTCAAGGAATCTTCGACAAGCAACCATTTCGGAGGTGTGGCACCCTTCAAGGTACAAGTCAATTTTGATATTCCCTTTTTTGAAGGCCAGATAGATGAAAATGATCTAGAAAAATGGTTGAATCTACTAGAAGGTTATTACTCTGTCCAAAAAAAATTCGAGAGAAAAAATGTCACCTTTTTTCTCCTTAAATCCCTTCCCCATGTCAAAGCTTGGTGGGAAGGTTATTAGGAGAGGTACATCATGGATGAATCTATGCCATTAGGGAGAGAACCCACTTGGGCAGACTTTGTAGCTTCCCTGAAGGAGGAGTTCTACCCTGCCAGAAACTATGAATACATGAGATTGATGACTCTTTGTCAGAAAAGAGACCAGATGGTGCCAGAGTACACTAACATATTTCATACCTTGTGTTCAAAGCTGGGTATCAAAGACTATGAGAAACACCTAGTTTTGAAGTACCATAATGGTATGTAAAGGTACATTCAAACATAGATGTATTTCTTGGACATATCCTCACTAGGAGCTTCTTATCGACATGTAGTTAAAATTGAGCATAAATTCAAGCAGTGGAGTAAGTGATATTTTGGGTTTGCAAATATGCCAAAATAGAAGCATGGAAAAGGAAATCATAACTCACAGAATGAAGGACAAAGAAATTAGATTCAATATAAATAAAATCAGTCCAAGCAAATGGCTAAGAAGGGTGATGAGAAGTCTAAGAAATACACTAGAAATTGGTGCGAGTTCCACAAAATCCCTTGGCACAACACCGATGAATTTCACTCAAAAAAATCATTGGTGGCTGAGCTCAAAGAAAAAGAATAAGAACATGACTCAAAATTTGATTCAGAGGACAATAAATGGAAACACATCATTGATGCAGAATCCACTTCTACCATTGCAGCCACAAAAATACAACCAGAAGAATCAGAGGAGCCCGAGGAGGGGGAGTGCCTCTTCCACTCGCATATATAGGTAAAGGGGACCCCAAAGCATTTCATTATTGAAAATGGGAGTTAGAAGAACATGACATCAATTGAGGTTTTCAATATATTGAAAGTCCCAACGATGCCACACCCCCAACCATACACCATCGAATGGTTGATATGGGGATGAGACATCTACATCAGCCAATAATGTCGCGTGTCATATAACATCAAGCCCTTCAAGGATGAGGTAATATGTCATGTTGCCCCACTTGAAGTCTATGATGTTCTTTTAGGACAACCATATATGTGGAAATGTCACGCTATCTATGAGTCTTGACCTCACAATGTCATTGTTACTTTGGGAGGTCAGATCTACAAGGTACTAGAGGTAACTCTGACTACTTCCATTTCATTGATCTCGACAAAATAGTGCCGCAAATTAATATCTCAGAAAATAATGTTTTCCCTCTCCACAATCCAGTTAGAAGGTGAACAAAAGGTTGCTAAGACCACTACAACCTTGACCCAAGAAATTTCTATCTAACGAAAGCAGGTCGACAAGATTGTAGAGGAGAATGAAGATATTTTTTCTTCAGATATGGGGGTGCCTCTACACTACCATGTCCCGCATTCTATGACTTGGTTCTCAGTGCTCCCTTACCCAATGGTACGATCTATAGATGCTCCCTTGCAAAGGATGAGAGTCTTCCATATGTTCAACATAGCTCTATTTTCCATGGTCCTTTTCAGGTGTGCTTAGGGTTCCAACTATTAGCCCCCATTGATATAACTCTTCTTGCTACATATTCATCGGCAAAGTCCTCCCACACTCAAATTGAGGCAGATCATGAAACTAGATTTGTTGAACGGATTCATCACCTCCACCAACAGGTTCATGACATCCTTCCATAGTCAAAGTACATTCAAGACAACTTATTCAACAAGGCAAGCAACTCTCCAAAGTTCAAATTCAGCAAAAGATTCACCATCTCATGAGGGAACTTTATGTAATGGATCCCATTTCTTCCTAAAAGGGGAGGATTGATCCAGGTGAATCTTGGTGGCCCCATCCACCTTCTCCATTGAATCAATGTTTTTGAGTCCGTGGTTTTGATAAAGCATGATATTCACCCTTTTGATGGGGAATGCAATGTAATTCCATCTCCATTTGTAATGTAATGTAATTTCTACAACATTAATGCATCAGATACCATTAGAAATCTGCAGTTAATCACGCTTGGGCTAGACTAGTATTGGGATGGGTGACCTCCTAGAAAGTCCTATTATTTTACACGCCTATGGAATTTTGTAAACTTAGACCAATTTATCCCACATGCATCATGGGAATCATTCTCCTCTGACTCTCTCATATATAATCGAGGTCAAGGAGGTCCTTTAAGCAGGAAATAGAGTGTGATGTAATACTTATTTGTAAATGAGTGCAATCAACATCTCTTTCTCTTCAGAGATAATCTACCACCATTCCAGTGAGTTTGTGTTCTATAATGTTTTTCTATTTTATTCATTAATAGAAGTTGGGTTTCACTGTATTTATGTGTTTTTTTCTATAGTTTTGTTAGTATCTCATTTTGTTCTCAACATAATCCAGATCAAGTATGGAAGCAAAACTCATAATTAAAATGAATATTGTTTCATCCCATCATATTTAAAAGTTTAGGAAACTTAAAAAATATAGGATATGAGTTTTTTAATATGCTATATCATTGTTGAACAAAGAATATATTGAGCATGTTGATTTTTTGTGCAAAGAATTTCTCTATGAAAATAATCCTTTACAAATGTTCCCTAGAAGGGATTATAAGCTAGTATATGTGGGGACTAAATACAAGTAAAATGGTAGAGAAATATTCATATTGGACTTATATGAAGTAATTCTAGTCTAGGGCTATACAAATGCAAATATGGATTTGTTTAACAATGAGCATGTTGCCAAGATGTTTCAATATTTAATTAGTTTATTACTGGAAACATTAACCTGAAGGATTATTGTCATGGTATGAGTTGGAAGTACCATGAGATTTAACAACTAATGCCACTTCATTCCATATAGGCTCATGATAATGTACAATCGTAAGTTGGAATTGGTTCTTTTCGAAATATTTGCACCAATACCATGGGAAGTTCTTCACATGGTTTAGTATCTGTCTAAGTTTCCCCAAAAAATTTTAGTTATGGATTGTTTGTATATTTTAATTTAGTTTGAATATTAAAGTTCACTTGTGGCCACAAATGGTCAATAGTACTATAAAAAGTACAACAAGTAAGAAATGGGAGTGCTAAGGAATCTCCATAAGAACTGAAAATAAATATAAGAATGCAAGGAGAATGCCCAAATAGGTAGTGTTGTGCCCTAGCATCCAAAAACAACAAAATGAGAGAAAATTTGATAACCAATGATGCACTCGTGTAACATCCAAGGCTAATAAGAAGTGTGTAATGTGATTTGGTTTTCCATTGGTTGTGCAACCTCAAGCCTAAATTGTCTAGAAAGCCTAGTATTTTAGTACTCCTTGAGATGCCTTTTGTGATTGGAGTCATCAAGAGGCTAGGAGTAAGAGGTGTTGAGCCTTGAGTTCTTTCTCTAAGAGTTCTCTATTGGAAGTGAAGCTTCTCTAGAAGGAGTAGGGAAATACATTTCTAGTCCTCATACTATATGAAAATTCTCGAGGAACCTTGAGGTTCTTTGAAAAAACAATAAAATTAACCACATATTTCATAATAGATAGGACATCTAAAGATAAGATGGTCTTTTGATCCAAGTTCTTGCATACATAGTCTGCAAGTGCAATCTTCCCTTCGGAGGTGATAATTTGTTCCTATATACAATTGATGGGAAGAGATACAGAGCTAGGCTAGAGGAAGTCTCTAGCTACAAGGTATTCTAATCTAGTATACCTAGGACTGTAGAGGAGGTTATTTGTAAAATACATGTAGTTGTAAAATTGGTGAAGAAGTTTTGGAGTTAGGGGATTTTTTGGTTCAATCCATGTGTCTTTCAAGTAGGTTTTGTATATCTCCATTATGATCCCTATATGAATGTCCATTTTAGTAAGTTGGAGAACATTGACAAAGATAGTTATTGGGGAAGGATTTCCAATATCTAGATGTGAATGCTGGAGAGAAGATGCTCTAGCATACCAACACTTTACAACCCTTTGTCCAACAAGATGTATCACAGATTAGAAATCTAGGTAAGGGTCCCTATTATGACCTGAGTGAGTCTACCATGCATTGAATCCTATGTAGCATGAACACAATGTGAAAATCATAGCCATGAGGAGGGGGCATGCATTGAACTTATCTATGATACACTATTTTCTTTGTATTGTATATGTTTTGAAAACATAGTAATGAGTACCCTCTCTATGCATGTTTAACCTGACTTCCTTAGATACGGGATCCAAACCTCACACTTGTAAAGGAGGAAAGGTGTGTCACCAAAGTGTGAAAGAGGAAAATATTTGCTCGAATATATTGAAACTGGAGTTGGAAATGAAGTGTCTCCAAAGTTTTAGATGTTTCATAACCTCTACTTGATATTGATTTAGTTGCAAGTATCACACTAAAGGATGAGCCAAAGAGTACCAACCCAAGGTAAGTGTAGGATGTCATTACTTGTATCTCCTATCCTTTAGAGGTAAGGATGGTATTGAATTCTTGTTTCTTTGAGGCATAGGATAAAATTTGTGCTTGCACCCCCTTTGTGATTTAGGTAAAATTTTTGTGCTTGTTTAGAGAGATAGAACAACAAGTGAATTTTTATTGACTTGTTCAAACACATTAGTAAAGGTCTAAGCATTTCATTATCAATGTCCCTTCTCTAGGGTTGTTACTAATTTGACTGAGTGCTTCATTTTTACAATGTGCTATTTTTGTTGGCCAATGTTGTTGAGATAAACAATGTGACACTTTTGTACCAATACAATAATTTAAGTGCTTCCTACATATCAATATTCCCATAGGTAATGTAAAACAATTCTCTTCTTACTTATAACCTATTTTAACAACAACAACAACAACAACAACAACAACAACTACAATAATAATCTATTTTTAAGGTCATGGCCAAGCCAAACACCAACTTGGTGTATGAGACCCCCTTGTTTGTGGGACAAAGGATCCCCTCCGCCCAATGATTTGACTGGTAAAGTACGGAGGTATACATACCCTACCCCCCTCTATATTTTACTACTACTATGTTAATTTATTTTATAGTTGAATCCCTACAATTTGTAGGGTTTCATTCTTGTTCCTATAGATTTCAGGATTTTCTATGATGCTATTGGGAGATGCCTTTTTCACTTTCCGTAACACTATGTTGGTATGGTGTACTTTCTAGTCCCATTAACCTATTTTGGTTATCCATGGACATTCATTCCATTTCATTTATGGAAATATGGAGCAATGAAAAAAATGTGAAATCGAGAAAAGATCTAGTGATGTCTTAAAAAAACATTGACTATCCTAGAAACATCCTCATTCGCAAGTAGGTTTATCACCTTTTGTCCACCATTGATCATCCCTCCAATAAAAAATAATCCAAGAAGATGAAATTTTCAAAAAGGTTATTGTCTTACATTTTGGAGGGTTTTCTTTCTTTGAACTTCCCCCCTTACAAATGATGGAAACTATTTTTGACTAGTTCCAAAGTAGGCTACAGGCCCTTAGAAAACCTTTCTTAAAATGCTTTCTTCCACAAATGAATCATTTAATGGACTTTTCGCCCTTTCCAATAGGCCTTTGTGCACCTTTTTAAGGAAAATTTTCATTGGGAAGACATTATCTCTCTGAAAATATTTCTTACCAAATGATATCTATTTACCTCCTCCTCCTCCTTCAAACTTCATTTATCTTTGAAATGGTTGTTGAGAAACTAGAACCTTCTTTCAACATGGTAACCTCCACCTTTATGGAAATAAATGAGGATTTCCCCAAAGTGTTATGCCAAATACTAGCAATAGAATCTGTAATGAGTCTTCAAGCATATATGAACAATCACATGGTACCTATAGGGCATGTTAGGCATACAAGTAGTCAATGTATTTCATTTTGTGATTATTCTTACATGGTGCCATTTTTCCTCTTATTTTCCCATTTCCTTCACTATAATACTTTGCTAGGAGTGAAATATTTAAGAAAAATATGAATAAACCCAATGGTGATAGGGATCCAATTTCGTGTTTGATATACAATCAAGCTTCCTTGTTATGACTTTGTATTAAGACACTTTTGGTTTACACTTACAAGTTTGTTTGTCTATTTTGAATGTCAAAATATATACATGTAAGTTTACATGTTGAATGATTTAAAAAAAATGAATTCAATTTCGAATAATCCCCAACAACTAAATTAATGAATAACTTGAATAACTAAAACTCCAACTCTAGACCTACATTTTTGGTTACCCAAGATTAGACTATTCACTTTGTAAAGAGCATTTTCAAGCTATTCAATAATCCAATATCATAATACATGATTCATGGTATTTTCTTATGAAGCAAACCAAGATTTTTCTTTAGTCTTGTTGATGCGAGAAAAAATCCGTTTTTCAACAGCAGGGGTTACCCCCAATAAGAAGTTCCAATTAGAATTCTCACCATTTGGAATAGGGAATCCATCCGGATTCTGGACCAACAACCATTTCTGGTTTGGGGTTTTACTGGTTGCAACCCGATCCATCGATGAAGGTTTCTAATCTAAAGAATGAAATGCAAGTAATCTGATATGCATGCGTCCAGAAAAAAGACTAAGGCAACCAAAAAGTAAACATAGAACCAACCATGCTCTTTTCAATGTCCTGGGAAATAGTTCACACAGAAAATAAACACAAATACGAATAAATAACTGCAAACATAAAATAGTCTATCATTTAAACAATCATTTACAATTCTATTCCCACGAATTTAGAAAAATATTCTCTGAAGGATATAAATAAGAATGCAACCACCATACATAATAATAGTCTACAATATGAAGTAAATCCTTAGACAACCTGAGTGTTGAACAAAACACAAAGGAATAGTCCACAATACATCCAACACGAGAATCATAGTTCTCCAGAAAATAACTTGGAAAAACTAGCTTATCCCCAATAAAGGTTTTAGTGATAGTACATGAAAGCTCCAAGAGACAAAAGCTCCTTATTAAAATACAATCCCCGTATTTATTGAAGTTCAACTTGACTCTTGGCCTTCCGCCTTCCCCCTATGAATTTTCATCTACAAACTTTTTTCCTTATCCTCTTCGTAATGATGAGAGAAGAAGGACAATAGAAATGTCTTTAATTTAAATGTATTATATGCAGTTACATTTCAAAATTTTATTTTAGTGTTGAGATAAAACATGTGACACTTTTGTACCAATACAATAATTTAAGTGCTTCCTACATATCAATATTCCCATAGGTAATGTAAAACAATTCTCTTCTTACTTACAACCTATTTTACTACTACTATGTGATTGTATTTTATAGTTGAATCCCTACAATTTGTAGGGTTTCATTCTTGTTCCTCTAGAATTTAGGATTTTCTATGATGCTATTGGGAGATGCCTTTTTCACTTTTCGTAACACTATGTTGGTATGTTGTACTTTCTAGTCCCATTAACCTATTTTGGTTATCCATGGACATTCATTCCATTTCATTTATGGAAATATGGAGCAATGGAAAAAATGTGAAATCGAGAAAAGATCTAGTGATGTCTTAAAAAAACATTGACTATCTTAGCAACATCCTCATTCACAAGGAGGTTGATCACCTTTTGTGCACCATTGATCATCCCTCCAATAAAAAATAATCCAAGAAGATGAAGTTTTCCAAAAGGTTATTGTCTTACATTTTGGAGGGTTTTCTTTCTTTGAACTTGCCCCCTTACAAATGATGGAAAATATTTTCGACTAGTTAAGAAGAAGGCTACAAGGCCTTAGAAAACCTTTCTTAAAATGTTTTCTTCCACAAACGAATCATTTAATATAATTTTCACCCTTTCCAATAGGCCTTTGTGCACCTTTTTAAGGAAACTTTTCATTGGGAAGACATTATCTCTCTGAAAAGGTTTCTTACCAAATGAGATTTATTTACCTCCTCCTCCTCCTTCAAACTTCATTTATATTTGAAATGGTTGTTGTGAAACTAGAACCTTCTTTCAACATGGTAACCTCCACCTTTATGGAAATAAATGGGGATTTCCCCAAAATGTTATTCCAAATACTAGCAATAGAATTTGTAATGAGTCTTCAATGCATATATGAACAATCACATGGTACCTATAGTCCATGTTAGGCATACAAGTATTCGATGTCTTTAATTTTGTGATTATTCCTACATGGTGCCATTTTCCCTCTTATTTTCCCATTTCCTTCACTATAATACTTTGCTAGGAGTGAAATATTTAAGAAAAATATGAATAAACCCAATGGTGATAGGGATCTAATTTCGTGTTTGATACACAATCAATCTTCCTGCACATGTAAGTTTTAAACCTGTGAATTAAAGCAATGCATACATATTCTTAAGCAAAACATAAATTAATCAATGGCTCATACACATAGTACACATAGATTTACACTGGAAACCCTTAACTGGGAGAAAACCAACCTTCCTTGGTGCCACACCTGTCAACTCTTCATTGTATTAATTTCACCATTCACCATACAATATATACAATATTTTAGATATTCTGTAGCTACCAAAAGCCTAATCCCTTAATCTAGGATTAATTTAGAAAACCTCTAAAAATAACAAAATCTGCTAAAATAGAAAAAACAACCCAAAAGTATTTTTCGGGGCACTACCCGAAACCCTGTAGGCTCCAGGATACCGCCCCAAGCTGAACGNGGGGGCTAACCCTCCTGGGACCCCCCCAAGACAATGCCCGATGCACATGACACAAAGATCGAAGGAAGTTGGGATCGTCAGATGCAATTGTCGAATCTGATGCGCCCACACATACACATGCAAAGAATATAACACATACCCAACATTCTCCCACTTGTTGTTTTCTTTGAATACAGGGGTTCACATGATTACATAGTCAACAATCCAGGGCAATTATTCCCATTGTTACTCTACACCAGGAGAAATTCTCTGTTCTCACATAATTTGTCAATGAATCTGCAACATTATTCAAAGTGTCAACATCAATATGTTTTGTATTCGAATGATAAAAATGGTTCTTTGCTAGGAATATTGCACTATGACTGCCACACTCTAATATCACTTCTTTTTGTACCAACCCAATACCTGAACACAATCTATGTACCCATACTGATTCTCTTGCATGAGTGGCTTCCATGTATTCAATTTCTGTAGTTGAGAGTGCCACTACAACCTGTCTTTTGCTCATCCAACTGATTGCTCCTCCAAATAGGTTAAACACATACCCACTTGTGGATCTTCTACGATCTAGATCATCAAATGCAGTTGTCGAATCTAACGCGCCCACACACACACATGCAAAGAATATAACACATTACCAACAATTATAAATTTGTATTTAAGAAACTTTTGGTTTACACTTACAAGTTTGTTTGTCTATTTTGAATGTCAAAATATATACATGTAACTTTGCATGTTGAATGATTAAAAAAAAATGAATTCAATTTCGAATAATCCCCAACTTCTGATTTAATGAATAACTTGAATAACTACAACTCGAACTCTAGAACTACATTTTTATCTACCCAATATTAGGCTATTCACTTTACAAAGAGAATTTGCAAGCTATTCAATAATCCAATATCATAATACATGATTCATGGTATTTTCTTATGAAGCAAACCAAGATTTTTCTTTAGTCTTGTTGATGCGAGAAAAATTCCCTTTGTCAAAAGCAGGGGTTACCCCCAATAAGAACTTCCAATTAGAACTCTCACCATTTGGAATAGGGAACCCATCCGGATTCCGGCTTGACAACCATTTCTGGTTTGGGGTTTTACTGGTTGCATCCCGATCCATTGATGGAGGTTTCTAATATAAAGAATGAAATGCAACTAATCTAATATGCATGCGTCTGGAAAAAAGACTAAGGTAACCAAAAAGAAAACATAGAACCAACCATTCTCTTTTCAATGGCATGGGAAATGGTTCACACAGAACATAAACACGGATAGGAATAAATAAATGCAAACATAAAATAGTCTATCATTTAAACAATCATTTACAGTTCTATGCCCACGAATTTAGAAAAATATTCTCTAAAGGATATAAATAAGAATGCAACCACCATACATAAGAATAGTATACAATATGAAGTAAATCCTTACACAACATGAGTGCTGATCAAAACACAAAGATATAGTCCACAATACGTCCAACACGAGAATCATAGTTCTCCAGAAAATAGCTTGGCAAAACTAGCTTCTCCCCATTAAAAGTTTCAGTAATAGTACATGAAAGCTCTCAGAGCCAAAAGATCCTTATTCAAATACAATCCCCATATTTATTGAAGTTCAACTTGACTCTTGACCTTCCGCCTTCCTCCCATGAATTTTCATCTACAATCTTTTTTCCTTATCCTCTTAGTAATGCTGAGAGAAGAAGGACAATAGAAATGTTTTTAATTTAAATGTATTATATGCAGTTATATTTCAAAATTTTCTTTTAGTGTTGGTGGGCCATCATAGATTTCGTCTATAGTGTACCTCACCCACCATGATGATCGGTTTGGACATTAGGGAAATCTTCTCCCTCCAAGTTTGATATTTGACCATAATGGGATTCATAATTCTTCTTTGACCATTTGTGTTTGATTCCCTTTTGTTGCTCCCTTTCTTCTGGGACAACTGTTTGTTAATACATGGTAGCATAAGATATGTACTTACACATGTGCTTGTGTCTTGCATGTGGAAATCGTCCAAATCCTTCTATCCTTGAGTTTACTTTAATTAAAGTAAAATTCTTTTATTAGTGATTTGAGTTATTTAAGAAAATGCTAAAATTAATTAGCATGTGATCTTAGCCATTGATCTCAAGTGAGGTGAGAATTAATCTCAACCGTCAATCACTTTGGATATTAGGTTAAGTGATAAACTCAAGATTATAAAAGTAAGGCTAGGGTGAAGGAGGAAGACACCTTTGGTGAGATACCAAGGTTGACACTTCAAGTGAGATACCAAAGTTTGAGCATGAACTCTCCTCCATGTCAACAAGTTGAGAAAAAACTCTCCTCTGTACCAACAAGTTAATCACATACTCTCCTTTGTATCTGAAAGTTAAGCATAAACTCTCCTATGTACTGACAAGTTAAGAACAAACTCTCCTCTATGTCAACAAGTTAATAACAAACTCTCCTCTATACCAACAAGTTAAGCATGAACTATCGTCTATACCAAAAATTAAGCACAAACTCCCCTCTGAATCAGTACAATGAACACAAACTCTCATCCATGTTGGCAAGTTAAGCATGAACTCTCCTTTGTGTTGGCAATTTAAGCACTAACTCTCCCCTGTACCGACAAGTTAATCACTAAATATACTTTGTATGGACACGATGAGCATGAAATCTCCTCCATTTCATAAATTTGAGCATGAACTCTCCTACGTAGGAAGACAAATCGAAAAATTTCTAAGTGTCCTATTTATCGGCAAGAAAGAACAAGAGCTTGAGTTAAAAAGTCCATAACTTTCTCATACGATATCTGATTGAGGCACCATTTTTTGCAATGAAGAGAGAATACAGAGGGGATTCTAGTGAAAGAACTTAAAACTTTATTCAAGCATTTGAAGAGATTCATGTTTAATGAAGGTCATGGTTAACAGGGATTGCTTGACGAGAAATCCTTGGCAATCGTTCTAGCTCTTCTAGACCTCATATTTTGATTCTATCAATGGTGTTGGAATTTAAATCCCGCAAAACATACATCTAGACTTTTTAAGGAGTGAAAAATCCACTTTGACCAGTACCCAAAATTGCGAGCAAAGACATTTTTTAATGAAACTTTGGACCCCATTCTTGCTACTGCTTTGCAAAAATATCATTCCGTCACTTCCCATATTATATGTGTTGTATACTCTCTTAATTCATCCATTGGAAATGAGGTCATATATTACTGGCTCAAAAATATAATCCCACGAAAACAACCATCAGACTTTTGGAGCGCTCAACAATGTTTAGGATATGGGAGGACCGATTCTCCTTTGAGATGAAATTCAGAGCTAGCGTGAGTCTTATATATGATACAATTAACCCACCTGATGATAGAAGACACTTTCATGATCATGGTTAGTGTTGGAGCTGCCTTTGTTTTATAGCCTGTTTTGATTTTCCTATCTTAATGCTCGAAATCGAAAGATGGTTTTCATATTTTCCTTCATTTGTTCCAAAATTGTTGAAGTCTCATCACGTGAACGACGACGGTTATCATACTCTCAAGGCGAGTTCTACTTTTCATTCAAATGATTTTCTCCTTTTTTGTTAAATCGGGATTTCGTATGTCGGATGTTATAGATCACATAGTTCACAAGTCTCGAAGAGCGAAACAACGAAATCACTTTAAAGTTTTACCCAGGTCAGTAGTGAGAGTAAAATTTTTCTAAATTACGGTTAAGCATCATCGGGGTTTCGTGTCTCAACGTTTACTAACTCCAAAAGTCTTACTGTCGTAACCCCGATAGCCGAAACCACAAAATTCTTGTTTTAGTAACCCGCGTTAATGTTAAAGGTAAAAAGCTTAGCCGCGGTTAAGCTCTGTCGAAAATTCGCAACTTGACGTATTTTCCTTTAAAAGATACACTGTCAAAGCCCCGAGTTGCGAAGTCGCGATAAAGATAGAAATGTAATTAACTAAAAACTTAATCCGGTTTTATCCCTCATTTTAATTAAAACATATCATCGCGATCTCGTGATTTTGCAACTCGGCATACGAACTTCCCGGAAGCTATACCTTCGAATCTCCGAGTCGTGAAGTTGCGATATAAATAATCACGTAATTAATTAAGCGCCTAATCATAGTTACATTTTTTATTAACCAAAGATAATCATCGCAATCTCGGGTCTTAGAAGTTCAAAGGGTTAAAGTGAAAACTCTCGATGTAGCGAGCACCAAAAGATTAATTAACGTTGATAAAACCTGATTAATTGAGCTAAGCCAGTATTTCCCGTGATTTGATGCATGCACAGTCTATGAGGCAATCTTAATTTTTCCTTGCGCCAACTTGCGTTTCAAACTGTCATAATTTATGGCATTAATTAGAAACAAGGCAAATCTACAAGTAAGGATTGGGTTTTTATTGCTAAATTTATATTTAAGCATGATTTGACCGTTCTTTCCTGGAAAAGTACCGAGTTTTAAATGGTTGACTATATAGAGCTGTTATTTGTTATTGCAAATTCATTTCTATATTACACAGAGAAAACTTTTCTCAACGAACTAATTTCTATATGTATACATATTTTTATCGCAGAAGAGCTAAAGCAGGATACCCCGCCATGGCCCCATGAAAAGAATCTAAAGCCAACATTGAGGTTTCGGGACAAGGTTCAGACAACGTCGTTGATACTTCACCTGTTGACTCTGTTAGGACCTGGTCATTTGTTTCTAATGTTCTACAGTCCGAATTGGTAGATTATTCTGATGATTCCAGTGACAATGAAAAAGATGCCCTGACCACCAAATATAAGATCGTCATCCAATCTGGAATGCATAAAGTAGCAGCCAAGCCACGACTGCTCCCTTACTATGATATGGTCTAGTGGGCATTAGACCATGTGGACATACCAACCAAAACCATCATCAATGAACATAAAGTCACTATTGGGACTTTCAGACCTGAACAACTGCAGGTTATGTACAAGTTGCCTACCATGTCGGACCTTACATATGATGCCGAATTCTTAGAGAAATTCAAACAGAAGGAATGTGTGCAATATGACAAGACTATGTCCAGTTTAATCAGAGATTGGGTTTCACACCCTGCAAAGTTCAGAGCAGACAATGATGGTATATATTCAATAGCTTCCTTGGAACCGCAGTTCAAATATGTAGCTATGATGACCTGCAGACTATATGGGAGAGAGGACACCACACATTTTTTTCTTCGGCGGGTGCCTCTAATACATTCAGTTTCCAAAGGTTGTTCCTTGGATTGGGCTAAAATGCTGTCTGATAGCTTGACCAGTCGAGTTACAGAGTATCGGGAGCAGAGGGAGAGCGGAAAGATTGCTTCATTCTTTATGTCCGTGTACATTATGGACACCGTGTGTTTTCTAATGTCCTTTCCCTTAATGAGATGGAGTTGGACTCCATCAGAGGATGAGCCCATCCACATCTACCATTCAAAACTGTGGGAAAACAAAGCGACAGATTTTGTGTATGAAATTTTTAACTGGGTAATGGTACCGCTGCATGTCACTATTTTCGGTCACCAACCACCCAGGATCTTGAATAGTATAGCAACGAATTTGAGAAATATAGATGACTGGTATGTAGAAGCAGAATTCACATATCTCAGAGTTTTCGGGGCTTCAGTTCCCCTGCATTCATTACCATTATTCATACTCGACAAGCTATCTTGTCATGAGGTTGCTAGGAAAATCGTAATCGGTGGCATAAGCAAGGAGCTTAAGGGATATTAAAAGAAGGTATGGCCACCTTTTCCTATTCATTTAAATTCATATTCTTTGTTAGATTTCGGGCATGCTAAAGCTGAGGCAGTAGCCCTGGAAGACCTAAAATTGGTTCATATTGAATTCAAGAAGCATGATCTGCAAAGGGTCGTAAGTAATCACTTGGTTAGTTGCGGACTCAAAAGTTTCGAACACGAGAATTTTCCCTCGGATGATATTTTCTGAGGTGCAAGATCTTATGCCGAGATTTTGGCTCGGATACAAGCCTTGGCACCCGAAGAGAGGGCCAATGTTCTAAAATTCCAAGAACATCGACGTAGTTGTCTTCCCGCAGTATTGCGGGGTGAGAATCCAAGTACAATAGAGGTGAAACAAAAAGAAGCCGAAGGCTCCAAAGATGCGGCACCCAGCCAAGAAAAACACCAGGACAAGGAAGAGAAAACTAGGAGTCCGAAAATAGAGATAAAGACTCCCGAGCTGCCGAAAAAGCAGACTTCAATCACTACTCCAGGACAACCAGCTAAGAAAATCGGAGATCCCATCGCCTCCATTACTCCCTTGCAGTCAACTCAGGGAAACATAGACGTAGGGTGGATTTTAAATGAAGAATTGAGACCTATAAGGGTGGAAGAGCTCCCTCCAAATGAGTTCTTTTTCGATAAGAAGAGAAAGGCTGTGGTAAAAAGAGAATTTTATTAGGAAGGGGGATCAACAACCAAGAAGTACAAAGTGTTGACCGATGGGAAAGACAAGAATAAAGACGAGTTTGCTACAAAAATAGTTGGAACCTTAGGGGCATATGCTGCAACAAACCAATTTTCAGTCGGGGTTTTGAAGAATCAACTGAAGCGAAAAAATCGCCTCATCAAAACCATAGAAGCCAGACTAGCCACAACAGAGGAGGCTTCCAAGGACCAGGTGAGCGCATGAATAGAACAAGCAAGGTTGGCTGATAAAAAGGAGATAGAGCTGCTCAAAACTAAGCTCGAACAAGCAGAGCTGGTGGTTTAGAATGGTCAGATACAAGCGGGCTAGCAAAAGGACTTGATTGAACAGCTACAGGCTAGAGTGGAAATCGCCGAAAGTAAAGTTATAAATATCAGGATGTTCCAGTCCTAGGCGATGGAGATTCATAGTAGAGTTTTTGCAGCCCAACGAAATTTACTCACCAAGGTAGAGGCAATTCGGGACAACTGCTTACTTGTTGATCAAGTATTGGAAAATTTATCTGTCAGAGAAAGAGAAGTTGGAGCAGCTCGGGTCACATTTCAAGAGGCTGTAATAGCTACAAACAACAAAGAATCGGGAAGTACTCCCAGATTTTCCATTTTGGAGCAGACCAGAGGAAATATTTTATTGAAAGAATGGGAGCACAGTATATCAGAAGGTAAACTGCAAGCCAAGAGGGTAATGAAATCCTTTGAAGAGGGTTTGGGTTCTATAGATGGTAATCTATTAGGTATTGATGGCGAAGGCAATGTTGAGACATTGAGTCAAATGAATATAGTGAAAATCTCTCTTGATATAAAAGAAAAAGAAGAAAGAGATTCGGTCGAAATCTCACAAGTAACTATGGAAGACATAGTTCAAATAGATAAATGTATGATTAAACCAAGTGTGCAATTATGCGCTATTGACATCCTAGATCGACATATGGAAGAAAGGTTACTGCAATTAGCCCGAGATTGTTACTCTTTTGAGGCTAACTGTCAAGCGGAACCGTCAAGGTTAATATCTCAGCTGGTGGAAAGATGTGTCACTTGTACCGAACATGCGAGAGGACAAGCTTCCGGTACCAAATAAAGACAGAGATGAAGAAATGGAACGATTGTTCTCCTTCTTATCATAATTGAAAATCTTGTAACGATTGAGATTCCATCTTATGTAAAACTGTATAAATATAMCATAGAAAGAAAGAAAGAAGGCTGGACCTTTTTGTGTCGATTGTAATAGAGGTTTTCTATTTTGAGAGTTAATATAAGGCAAATACGAAGATTCTCAATTCCGTCACGACTGTGTTATGAGTTTGTTTCCTTGTATCTCATATTTCATTTCATTTTATATTTGTATCTGATGAATGCTTCGCTATAATTTAGTACAACCTCTACTATAGTGAATGAATTTTGGTTTTCTATATTGTTTACTATTTTTCCTCTGTACCAGCTATCAGCAGGTATAAGACCAGTCAACATTTTGGAATTCTATATATATTTTATGCTTCATCGGGTTATTTTTTTTACCTTTTCCTTCTTCTGTTTATAAGTGATATTCTCCCTTGATAGGAGCCTTACATGATAGACAACTTAATGTTTTCTCCCACCTCATACATCTTTATTAAAATATAACTCAGTTACGGGAAAGGGACTTTGGTTTTCACCCTATTTTCACTCCGAAAACTGTAAACTCTCTTTTATACGACCAAAATTGAGACAACACCTAAGATTCCTCCGAGTTTTTTCTTTCTTTTTGTTCCTCTATGACTGTCCCTGTAACAAGACAACCTAATATCGAACCCGAACTATCAGATCAAACACATATTTCTTTAAATCTTTTTGATACTATTCTCAAAACAACCACTACCCAGGTTGAGCTCGAACGTTCATGGGTAACGATTGAAAGGGATATAAACATCTAGGAACAGTTGGAAGCTAGACAACCTCAACTTAGAAATCAGCCCTAGTTTCCCTTACCGAAGGTTGACGTTTCTTCCTTCTCTACCCCTTACTCACTTTTGGATGCCTAGACACTGTACTTCTAAGCCTTAAGTACAGACTCTGGAACAACAGTTAATCATAAAACCAAGAAGGTGAAAAACGTTCATGTTGGGATGGTATGTGTAATAAAAACTATTGGTGACACAAACAAACTTAATTATGACTGCAACATAATGTATATTAAGCAAGGTAGGAAATTGATCATCAATGATATTGTCAGGCATGGAGGGATTAATAACTTGAAACCATAGGAATATGATTAATGAGTGTAACAAGAATGATCCTAGCTCGAGGAACTTGAGAGAGTCTTCGAGATGAAGGAATCTTGTGACATGGTCAATGTTGTTGAGAAAAAGAAGATCATTATCGATACGCTCAATGTCAATGAGGGATTGGCATATTTATGCTAGCACATCGGTGACATAAGAGGAAAACTTGCTAATAAAAAATGTGCATCAGAGGGAAAGAAAGGAAGTTTTTTGATACATGATGTATCAGTAGAAGAAGGATGAAACTCATCGATACACCATGTATCGGTGAAGATGAGGTGAACCTCATTGATACACCATGTATCGATGAATATGAAAGATCAATCGTAGGTGTTGTTGGGTTAAATATATCATTCACTTCTTGGTCTAACATCGGTTCAGATATGATCATGGTTCCAAGAAAACCCTCTAAAACTATCATCCCTCCTGGTAAACCAGAAGGCAACACAATGCACAGAGTGCACTGAACAGTCTCACCTAAGATACCTTTTTGCGTGACTGTAATGATCAAGTGCTTGCAGTCTAGGAATGAGTGGGGATCTGGTGATGTATTTTATCTTCTTCATGCATTCATCATATTATTCATTCAAGTATTCCTAGGATTCATTCACATTCAAGTATTCTTAACCATTCATTCATAAACCTTGACAGAAAGTTAACATGCAAGAAACATCGCAGGTAACACATGTTTTACCATGGTTCACCCCCTACTGGGCTACGTCCACAAAGATTTGGATTCTCTTCTCTTTTATTTAGTTTTCCGCAAGATATGGCACTGCGCGCATTACATCTCCCATCATACAAGTACTACGAGGTTAAGGAACCTCTGTGAGGTAGACTAGATCACACCAAGATCCTCAACTTGTGACCTAACCCTCAAAATCTAGCTACTTGACTCTTCTACAACTCAAAAAATTTCACAAATATCAACAATTATCAAATTACAACCGCTGAACAACAACTGAACTCAACTACAATCATAGAACAACAACTAACCTAGACCTCCTAGGTCTTTATTTATACTATTTTTCTGGCTTATAGACGTCACATTCTTTATCAAAAACCCTAACCCTAACATAGTTAGGCTTTCCTGCACACTACTTCTCCTCACACGTGCTTCCTTTCCTACAGTTGTTCTTCTCCAAAATTAGGCCTTTCCTTCCAAAATTAGGTCTTTCCTCAAAATAGGCCCGTGCCCAATAAGCCCCCAACACTGACATGTGTCTCGTCCTGAGCCACTCAGGTTGTACGCGCTCCTTGAATTGCCTTGTCCAAACTAAGGAAATTTTCTTCTAGTTCCTTTCCTTTTTCTCTCATTTGTGTAGATTTCCTTGTTAACGCTTCTACTATCTGCTTTGTTATTTCCTGCTGCATTAATTATGCACTCTCTTCTTGTGCTTGTGATCTACTTGTATTCTCTTCCTCCAACTTTGCAATCATCTGTGCTTCTTTTTCTTGGAGGGGTTCCAATTCGGATTGTCTTTCTTGCTTCTGTGTTTGTGCTGCTTTCAACTCTGTCTGCAGCTTCTTCATGTCTCGAGTTCCCTTCAAGCGCTTTGTGATGCTCATTGTTTTATGCCTTTGTTTGAGCTCTTGTATGGAAACGTTGATTGTATCCTCTTCATGGTCCCATGGTTGGACCTTCTAGTCTTCTTCCAGTGTTGTCCATAGTTGCACGACTCTGTCGAACAATTCTTCTATTGCCCTTGCTTGTTTCTCCATATCAACTATTTGTAGTGCAAATTCTTGTTTTCTCTTTTCTTTGACCTCGTGAGGAGTCGTAGGGTTGAGCCTTTCCCTAAGTTCCTCAATCTATTGCTTGTACTGGTCAATTATTTGTGCAATTAGGTTGATCTTATCCTCCACGCTTCTCTCTGGTGCTTGCACGTTGTTTGGAATGCGATTGTAAGCTGTTATCAATCCATGTTCTAATTTATCTATGTGTTCCTTCACCTCCTCTTTTTCCGGTATTAGTTGGTCACAGGTGATTTGAAGCATTTCACGACTCCTCTACCAACCTCCAAGTTTGTTGCATCCATGCGGGCCCTTGAATGTACTTCTTGCATGACACTAGCCTGGATTCTGTATAGTTCCTTGGTAGGTATTTGTGCCATGACCATTTCCACTTGTTCCACCTCCTCCAGGGATTTTTGCTCAGTCTCCTAATATAATCTGATCATTTGATGCGTTACCATAAATATCTCCCTGGCTTGGACTACTAGTTTCACTGTCTCCTCTCCTTCTTTTTGTGCAGGCATCCGCTGTGTCTTTTCCTATTGCTGTGCAGTGGCCTGTGATCCTGCTTGGCTCTATCACTGTTGTATGTTCTCATGGACCTCTAGGAGCTTGGCCCTGATTTCTTCTCATTGCGCCTTTGCAATTATGACCACTTCCTCGCCCCTGTATTGAACCTTGTCCTCAACTAGCTCTGCATCATCCTCTGTCAGGGTGATGTATGGGTCCTCTATGTCATATTTCCTTTTCTTGCGTGCCTCTTTTTCATGTGCGGGATTCCTTACTATCTGTGAGGGCTGCACCCCACTTGTTGTACCGTGGGTTCTTTCTTCTCCAGCTTGTGAAGTATCATTCTTCCTAGTCTATGGTTGAATTCCTATCCTTTCTGCTACTGGTGTCCTCCTTGGCCATTTTGGTACTGCACTGTTGATCCAGGTGGATATTGGTGGCCACGCACCTATTCCAACTAGATCCTCTTGACAATTTTTAGTTCATGACGTTCTTCTATACTTATTTATAGTTATGAGTTCTACACTTCCAAGGATGTTTGAAGCCCTACACATCTTCTAGGTGGATACTGGTGGCCTCCCACTTAATCCAACTGGCTTATTTTGTATGTTTTCATGTCAACACATCTTGTTGTACTTCCAAGGCCATTTTCATGTCAACACATTTGGAGTTAGAGTTTGATGGCGTAATGTGTATTTATCGAAAATACCTTTCCAACGAGCTATCACATGCCTAAAATGAAGGTTGTATGCAAACGTTATGACCCTGAGAAGTTGAGGTACTAACTTACCCATAAGGTGCCCATATAACTTTTAACGTTTTCATCTCCTAGGGTTAGGGTTTTGGATGTCTAAGGTTTTGGCATTCATAAGTAATGTTAAAAAGGCCTCTAGAGCCTCATTGTAATGATTCTGATCAGACAGATGTGCGTAGCAGCCACATCTCTTCTCAGAGATAGCTACCACCATTCGAGCAAGTGTTTCAGTTCTGCAATTTTACAATTTCAGCCTATTTCATTTATTCAGTAGAATTTATTGTTCATTGGATACATGTGTTGTTCTTCATATCTCTGTGTTTATTGTATTTATTTTGTTAATCAGTTCATTCTGCTCCTAAATACAGATCAATGGTATCAAAGCAATATGCTCTTCATTTATTTTTCTTTGTGCATGTCCTCGACAAATTCTGGGTACAAGAATTTGGGACTTGAACCAATCAATTCGTTGCAATATCGGCCACACCGAGCCAAAAAAAAACCCACGGGAGATGAAAAGAAAGATGATGGAGCTGGAGATCCTTTTAAAATGTTGCTCAAGGAAGCCCTTGGGCGACAAAGGAATGAAATGATGGACAACTTTGTGCAAATCCTTTGACGACTGCCCATAGGAGAAGCATCCTCATCAAGTGGCCATGAAACCCCCTTCAAGGTACATGTAAATTTTGATATTCCATTATTTGAAGGACCGATAGTTGCAGATGTTGTAGATAAATGGTTGAATATGCTCGAAGGGTATTTTTCAGTCCACAATTTTTCCGATAGGGAAAATATTACTTTTAAACTCCTCAAAGTTGTCCCCCATGTTAAGGACTGGTGGAACACTTACTCTGAGCAAAGGGCCATATAGGAATATACAATATTTGTGGTTTCCCCTACATGGGATTCTTTCTGGAATTCCATTAAAGAAAAATACTACCCTGTTGGAAGCTATGAGGACCAATACACCAGATGGACCACCCTACATCAAGAAAGGGACCAGATAGTACTAGATTTCACCAATATTTTCCATACCCTGTGCACCAAATTGGGTATCAAAGGCTCTGAGTGACATCTGGTGCTCAAATACCATGGATGTTTGCATAGATACATTGACACAGAAGCATCTCTCCACGTCATCCAGCCAGCCGCGTCAACGCATGCACTCAAGGTTGAAGAGAGGCGTACCCCTCGTCTTTAGTTTTGAAATTGAATGTAATTTAATGTTTTAGGCTGTTGAGCCATGGAGCTGTGCCTTTGTGCAGGAATTAGAGTAGGTACTCCTTTAATGTTTGTAAGGATGATATCTAGATCCGATTTTGGACTAGACAACCTATTCAATGTAATTGAATAGGGTAGGTAGATTGGAGGGAAGAGCTCGAAGAGCCCCCTCATGTAAAAGATCAATTGCGATCTCATTTTGGTAATAGAAGAGTTGTAAGAGAAGAGAAGGAGCTGAGAATTTGATATAGTCCATGCTCAGGAACACCTTGTAAAAAAACCAGGCATTTGCCATTTAATACAAACAACAGTTTTTCCTGCATATTTCCTGTGTTGAATGGATGTCTGTGTGTGCAATTTATGCTGTAGATGTATGCTAGACATTTGCAGGGAGTTGTTTTGATTTCAGGCTTGAGAGGTTCTTTGTGGTTTCATGCGAGGAGGGCGTGACAGAGTACTGCGTTCTCTGGATACCAGTGCATAGATGCACTTCTGAACTCTGCGGAGTTAGACAAAGACGTGCCAGGTGGGCACATAAACTGGAATCATCAATTTAGAGGAATACCTGTGAGGTTACTGAAGACCTTAGAGGCAAGGCTGTGGAGAAGAACACAGTTGCAAGCAGAAGCTCTAAGGAGTTCTATAAAGCTCTATCAAGTGGGGATTGAGCAGGTGCAAGGGAGTCAATAGAGGAACTCTGTTGTGAGTTCAGAAGAAGACAGAAGCTTTGAGGAGTTCTGTGAAGCTCTGCCAAGTGGGCATTGAGCTAGTGCAAGGAGTGCATAGAGAAAGAACTTTGTTGTGAGTTTATTAGAAGCAAGAATCATCTGAGGATTCTTGATACTCTGCCAGGAGGGCATTGAGTAAGTGCTAGAGTGCACAGAAGGAACCTTTTGAGTTCAAAGATTGAAGAAGAGTCCATAGAAGGATCTTTTGCGGGTTGTTGAACACCCTGAAAGACTCARCAATAGGTTTCTTGAGCAGACAGAGTGACAGGAGGGCATCATATTTCTCCATCTGAGGGAGAAGGGAAGAAGGAATTATTTTCCTTAAAGGTCTGAGTATTGGAGAAGCTCATAAGGGATAGCACCTTTGTGTGTGCGAAGACTCTGCAGGAGAGAAAAAGTCAGAATCCTTCAAGGATTCGAGAGCTAATATTGGTAGAAGCAGCAATTTTATACGCGCAGGCGAGGACTCAAGTTGCAGAGCTCGCAGGAAAAGGAGAACAAAGGTCGAGGCCTTTGAGCAATTGAAATTMTTTCAAGTCTGGAAGAAAAGTGCCAAGGCTTAGCAGGAGCAATAGCTGCCATCGGATCAGCCGAAAATATCTGGACCATTGAAGGTTTCCACGTCYAGGAGGTAGTACGGGAGGAGCACACAGGAGAAATGATCTGAACCATCAGATCTTAAGCTAAAACCTGACAGCCATTGGATATGTCGAGAGTTGCACGAAATTTAAACCTCGCAAGCAGAAGTGAAAGTCCTGAAGGGGTTGTATCGGGATATCGACGTTCGGGAGTTCGGGAGTCCGGAGGACGAAAGTCCGAGCACTCGACATCAGAAGTCCCGAAGAGGCGAGATTAGATCTGAACCATTCATCTGGGAGCGGACATGTGTCGCGAGATCGCCCATATCAGGGCTTCGGACACCAGGGTTCAGAGAAGAAAGTCCTTGACTTCGCGAGTGGCAAAGTTGTGAGAAGATCGGGGCCGCCCATCTGAGCAGGACAAGTGGTAGCAATCGTGGAGTCAACGAAGTGCTGAAGAGATCCAGGATTTAGGTCTCGCGAACTTGGAAGTTCACAGGGTGAGGGCCCAAGAGTTGGGTGCTTCAAGTCGCGAAGTCGTGAAGTCACAAGGAGAGGAGACAACCATTGGATCTGGGTCAAGGGAGGACCATTAAATTAGAGCCTCATCACGCGTATCATGCATTCGGAGGTTCGGAGGTTGAGAGGACCTCGTCTCGACATCAGAAGTTGCAAAGTGTTGAGAGTCGAGGCATGAGTGTGGGCACGTGGAAGAGCCATAAGGTGGGGTCCGCGTGATTGACAGGTGGACACGCGTCACTAGGAGGAAAGGAGTCAACACTCCATTGACTTCTCACATCTCGGGGATTCACGAGATAAGAACATGAGAGATCAACCCTTTGACTTGCGAAGCGACGAGTAGTGAGAGCGCGAGAATTAAAGTTAATATCACTTCTCAGGGGTTTGTGAAGGGAAGGTGCCAAGGTTGGACGCTTCAACTCGTGAGGTGGCGAGTTGCGAGAAGTGTGAAAGGAAGGTCAACCTTCGCTGACTTTTAAGTCTCGGAGGATCGTACAAGGAGGGAACGAGAGTTCAACCCTTCGACTCGTGAAGTCGCGAGTAGCGACAACGCGAGGAGAAAAGTCAACATTGCTTCTCGGGGTTTTGTGAAAGGAAGGTGCCAAGGCTGGATGCCACAACTTGCGAAGTGGTGAGTAGCGAGAGGAGATAGCGTTAAGCCTAGCTGAAGGTCGTGTGAGGAAGGCATTGACAGGGGAAGAGCTATACCCGTATCGACATTTCGAGTATCGCAAGATTGGAAAGGAAGAGTCAGGAGCCTCGACTCACGAACTCGCGAGTTGCGAGTTGTAACAAGCACCTTTGGAATTGGGCCTTGGTCATAGTGCTGTGGTTGCACGAAAAGGCAGAGCTCGCGCCTAGTGCTGTTCACACATGGGAGTTCCCGAAGGACCTGTGGATCGATAATTTGTGATTCCAGCAGGGAATCTAAAGAGCCGATTCGGCTTGAGGGAGATAAAGAACGATCTTGTGAGCGGATCTCGGCCCGAGGGCCGATAGGTTTGCGTCATACATTCAAACATAAATGGAGTTTATGGACATTGCGTCATTGGGTACGACTTATAGATATGCTGTCAAGATCCAGCAGAAATTTAAGCAAAAGAGGCGAGAGTTTGGATCTGCAAACTCCTCACAACTAAGGCATGGCCACTCTCACATAAGAAGGGAAATGAGAAGACGAATAACGACATGGGAAAATGGTGTGAATACCATAAAATTTCTTGGCACAAAATTGAAGAATGTCGCTCCAAGAAATCACTTGTGGCCGAGCTGAAGGCTTCCGTGTCAAAGGCCTATTTTGATTCCAAATTAAATCCCAAAGGAGGGAAGTAGATTATCAATGCTGAACCCAGTGCCACTGTCATTACCACCAAGGTCCATCCAAGCAAAGCAGAAGAACTAGAGGAAGGAGAATGCCTCATTCACTCACAGAAGTGGGTAAAGGGGGCTCCGCTTCATTTCATTGTTGATAGCGGTAGTCGGAAGAACCTGATATCAACAGAGGTCATCAAGCGACTGAACCTTCTGATGACACTGCACCCGCTCCTCTACAATCGGTTGGCTTCGCCAAGGAAGAGATCTCTGTGTTAGCCAAAAATGTCGTCTGCCCTACAACATGAAGACTATCAAATATGAGGTATTGTGTGATATTTCTCCCTTTGAAGTTTGTGAAGTTCTTTTATGACAACTATATTTGTGGAAGTGTCATGCTGTGTATGAGTCTAGACCCTGCAATGTTATTATTACTTTGGGTAGCCAATTTTATAGGATACCAGAGGCAGCACCGCCTACCACTACTTATTTAATCTTTGCTAAGCAATGCAGTAAGGTCCTTTCACAGACCGGTAAGTTCGTCTTCTTTGTGGTTTGTTCTCATAGTAAGCAGAAGGTAGCTGCCACATCTGTGGCCTCTACATAGAGCCTCTCTTTTTAGTAGAAGCAAGTGGATAGGATCATGTAAGAGTACAGAGACATATTCTCCTCACCCACCAGGGTACCGACGCACTGCCAAGTCAAGCATCCAATTGATCTAACCCCCAGTGCAAATATTCATAATGGACCAGTCTATCATCCCTCACTGATGGAAAATGACAAAATCAAGCGTCAGATCCAAGAGCTTCTTCAAAAGGAGCACATTAGATCCAACTCCTCCCCTTGTAGAAGCTCGATTCTACTGGTGCAAAATAAGGACGGGGCCTGGTGACTCTGCATTGATTAGATAACATTAAACAAAATCATAGTAAAAAACTGGTACCCAATTCCCATGATATATGACCTTCTTGACCAACTCAAGGGGGGAAAGTTCTTTCGCAAGATTGACTTAAAGTTTGGCTACCACCAGGTTCCCATTGAATCAACTAATGTACGGAAGACAACTTTCAAATCTAAAGAAGGTCTCTTCAAATGGTTGGTCATTCCCTTTGGATTAACAAATGAACCAACTACTTTCATGAGGTTGATGGATGATGTATTGAGACCCTTCACAAACTCTTTTGTGGTGGTATATTTGGATGACATCCTCATATTCAACAAAAATTGGGAGGAACACATGCGACATATTCAACAGGTTTTGAGCACTCCGCAACAACACAAGCTATATTCCAACTTGGAAAAATGTTCCTTTGGCATGAACATGGTCCAATACTTGGGCTACATTATTGATGAGCATGGGGTACATGTTGATCCCACTAAGATCCTAGTAATCCATGATTGGCCAACCCCGACCACACTAACCGAGCTTCATAGCTTCTTGGGACTGGCCAACTTCTACCGATGGTTCGTGTTGGTATTCTCCCATATTGCATGGGCCCTCATCCACATGACCAAGGGCAGTGGCAGGGAAAAGTTTGTGTGGGGGAAGGAAAAAATTGCAAATTTGATGATCTGAAGCATCTCTTGTGCTCAACTCCAATACTCTCCTTTCCCATTTTGTAACAACCGTTCGAGATTGATATTGATGGATCTGACTATGTTGTAGGTGAATTTCTCACTTAGCACGGTCATCTGGCGGAATACCATAGTGTGACGCTCTCAGATACTGTGCGGAAATACCCCACCTATGAAAATGAAATGTATTCCATTATAAAATCCCATCGTCATTGGAAACATTACACTGGGAAAGGAGACGATCATCCACATTGATCACAAGCCTTTGAAGTTCATACAGACACAGGGGAAGTTGCAGAATGACCACCATAAGAGGTGGTCCACCTACTTGTAATAGTTCCATCTCAACATCAAGTATAAGACAGGGAACACAAATCGTGTCACTGACTGCCTTAGTCAACCTCTTATGGCTGCACTCACCACTATGCTCCATTCCTGTGGACATGAGGGATCTGAGTGGCCCCAAATTTATTAGCAAGATCCAAACTTTGCCACCACCTATCAGGTCTTGGGTATAGGCATGACTATCACTGATTTTCACATTCAAGACATGCTGTTATTCCATTTGGGCCATCTCTGTGTTCCTGCAAGCGAGTGTGAAAAGATGATTTGGGAAGCCCACTATAGTCGGATGGAAGGAAATTTTGGTGTGGAGAAAACCGTGGCCGTTCTACAGAAACATTTTTATTGGCCAAAACTTCGACAGGACGTCAACAAGTATATCAAATATTTCACTGCCTATGCCATTTCCAAGCCAACCATCAAGAAGAAAGGATTATGCACACCTCTTTCTACCCCCGAGAAGCCTTGGGAATCCATATCGATGGATTACATGTCTGGCCTTCAGTCCACCAAGCAAGGCAATGATTGCGTATTTGTGGTCATTGATCGGTTTTCAAAGATGGCCATCCTCACAGCCTGCAAGAAGAACATCATAGTGACATATACTGCCAATCTCTTCTTCGAACGAGTGTGGGTCCACTTTTGGATGCCATATACCATCATCTTCGATCAGGACAATAGGTTCCTCAACACATGGTCGAGTCTTTGGTCACTGTTGGACACCAAGCTCACTAAATCCACTGCTTTCCACCCCCAAACAAACGAGCAAACATAGGTAGTCAATTAGATGATTGTGCACATCCTGTGCATGTACAACTCCAAGCATCCACATACATGATATGAGAGTCTCCCCTATGTTCAACACAGTTACAACATGGCTCTCCATAGCTCCACCGACCATAGCCCATTTCAGGTGGGATTGGGATTCCAACCCTTGGGTCCCATCGATGTCGCACTACCTCTTGCAACCACACATACAAACTCTTCCCATGTTTATTCTGAGACTGACAAAGACACCAGATTCACTGAGTGGATTCAACACATCCGCCAACAGGTCCATGAGATTTTGTAGAAATCCAGTGCTAAGTACAATAAGCGCCATGATCGACACAAGGTATCACACCAGTTTTAGTTTGGAGACAAGGTTTGGTTACATTTATAGAATGAGCATCTTATAGGGGCCCATCGGAAGCTCCACCCACTTTTCTATGGGCCTTACACCATCACCAAGGTTGTGGGTAGCAATGCTTTTGAGCTCAACACTCCACCTTTCCTTGGATTGCACCTAGTGTTCAATGTGGACCTCCTTCGGTCATATTTTCCACCATTATTGGACACCTTAGAGATCGCAGAACAAATGACACCAACAAAGCTCAACCCTGACTGCATGGAATAGGCATCCATTGGTTAGATAGTGGACACACAGGTCAAGGGCACTCACTAGTAGAGGATCCAACTTTATTGGGTTGTCAAGGCAGGGCAACTCCTCCACCAAGGAAAGTGGCTCACTAGGGGCCAAATTCAACAGAAGTTTCCTCACCTGATGGGGAAACTCAACACAATGGAGACCATTGCTTCATAAGGGGGAAGGACTGATCCATGTGGATATTGGTGGCCACCCACCTATTCCAACTGAATCCTCTTGAAAATTTTTAGTTCAACATGTTCTTCTGTACTTCTTTGTAATTGTGGGTTCTACACTTCTGGGGCTATCTGAAGCCGTACACATATTCTAGGTGGATACTGGTGGCCTCCCACTTAGTCCAACTGGATTATTTTGTATGTTTTCACGTCATCACATCTTGCTGTACTTCCAGGGCCATTTTGGGGCCTAATTTTTTTTTTTTTTTTTTTTTGTCTCGCCACTATAAAAATGTAGAATTAGTTATATTTTGATGATATAATGTGTAGTTCTCGAAAATACCTTTCCAATGAGCTATCACACACCTAAAACAGAGGTCATATGCAAAATTTATGACCTCGGGAAGTTGAGGTATTGAATTACCCATAGGGGCCCACATAAATTTTTCTGTTTCATCTCTGAGGGTTAGGTTTGTGGATGTATAGGGTTTTGGAATTCATGAGTAATGCTAAACAGGCCTTTGGATCCTCATTGTAATGATTTTTCTCAGACGGATGCACGTACGAGCCACATCCCTTCTCAGAGATAGATACCACCATTCGAGCAAGTGTTTTAGTTCTGTAGTTTTATAGTTTAGCTAATTTCATTTATTCAATAGAATATATTGTTCATTGGATATTTGTTTTTTTCTTCATATCTTTGTGTTTATTGTATTCAGTTCATTCCGCTCCTAAATCCTGATCAGTTTCCCCCAGTTGGATGATTCCACGCTGTAGCTGTTCTAGTATTACCAGCCAGACTACTTGTTCTTGCTGAAAAGCATGCTTCGGCCTTGTCCTTAGGCCTAGAGGATTACACCATGCCTGCCCTCATGGTTGGTTTTTCTTATATTGGTAGGTGCCATTGCGCAGGATGATATTTAATTATCTAGTCCACTTCCTCTTTAGTGATGCAGTACTGAATCTCTAGCCATGCCTTCTTTGGATCTTTTGCTACTTGGATCCATGTGTGATGTCTATATGCCTTGAACTTATCGATCCCCTCTGTCTCCTGGACTACTTCTATTAGTATGCGCCATACATTAGCTATGTGGTGTTGTATCGCCTCTAGCAACATTGCAAAGACAATGTTTTTTCGCCTATTTCATCTTGTTGTCCTTGGCCTGCCAGAGGGACTCATATCTTGTCGCTTAGAATTTCCCCATCCTATCCAAGAATGCTGAGAATTTTGGCTCCTACCAACCTGCCAAATCTATCGGGATGATCAACCATGAGTAATGGAACTCGGTTCCATTTTCCTGTGCACATATATGGTCTATTAAGAACTGGTTCAACATGTATGGTGCCCAGCTGAACATGACCCCCTTCGCGCACTACGTGGTTGCTGCAATAATTCCTTTTGACGCTTCCTCTCTATGACATTTCCCCAAAATTTTACAATTCATAAGCTTGCTGGTGAACCTTTTCACATTATCATTGATATCCTTGATGACAATTCATGTATTCCCCCAAGTAGTGTCGAACTGTGATTTAACCTGCTCTGCTATTTATTTCTCGTGCTCCTTGTTATCTAGGTATTCCTCAGGCTGTGCCCCAACTGTGGGAAGTCCCGTGATATTGGAAATCAATGCCACATCTATCTGTACCAGCCTATCCATCCATAGGATGCCTCCATGTACGTAGGTGACTAGATGTTTGACACAAATCCTGACATTCTTACCGCGCATGAAATGTGGTATGTCCAATAGGTTCATAATTCCTGAGTTATAAAGTCCTATTATCCACTGCACAGGCTCCAATATGGGTTTACCTAGGGGTCCAATTTCCCCTATGTTTATGAGATAACTCTCCTTGGCAAACTTTGGGAATTTAGCCTCATCACGCAGATCATGGTCGACGTACCTAAGCTTAGGTACCTTTCCCAACATATCATCTAGCATAATGACTGTGTCTGGGAGATAGAGGAGTGTAATCTATGTGGCGTCCTACACCTTTCTTTTCTATCCCACAGTAGATGGACCTACTTCTGCGGGGTCTGCATCCTCTTCTTCCCTTTCAGACTCTGCTTGGTCAGTGATGTCTTCGACCAACACCTCCTCGTGTTCATGGGACTATCCTGGTCACATTTTTTTGTAAGGTTTCACAGGAGTCTCCAGGTTAGGGCCTGAAATATCATTCCGAGCCCCAGAGCTCTTCCCTATTTCTCCTAGCTACGCTGTCGACATTTCTTCCTTGAACCGTGTCGGTCTAATTGATTTTGTGGTTGAGGTGGTTACATCTTTCAGCTCGACCATGTTCTCAGGCCGTCTCATTATTTCCTTGTGCCTTTGACCTTCCCGAGTAACCCAGACATATTGGCCTGGCACATCGAACTTTGGTGGAGTCATCCTGTCATGAATTCACACACTTTCCTTCTTTTGCGTAAAATGCTAGCTAGGGCACAAGCTCTGTTTCTCACTCTATGCTTGAAAATCACTAAGTGTTACATAAATGCCTGCTTTCTGCCCTTTTATAGCCCCGATCGTGTCAATTTCTCACTTTTTATGTGCATTTGTGCCGACTATAATTTTTCCTACGCATCGTCTTATGATGTTTGTCGCGGTAATTACTACGCGCAACTTTTTCCATTCCTTCTTGTGGTATAGTCAACTTCTGCATCTTTTTGTGTTTTTCTTTCATTTTCTATTTTTGTATTTCCTTTTCCCTCTTTTTCTCCTTTTTAGTTCTTTTCCTCATTTTTCTGTCCTAATCTCTGCTATAGTACACTGTATACATGCCTTTTCCCACTGCACTGTAACTTTTAAGGGATAGTAGGTCGATTGTCCCTATACAAATTTAGTTGACTACCGTTGATAATTCCTTTGAGTTATGCTCCTCCGAAATCCTTTAGATGAATAGATCCTCCATCTATGACAGTCTTTACTTCATATGGCCCTAGCAAATGCATTCTAAATTTACCAGGATGCTGGAAAATTTTACTGTCATAGAGTAGGACTTGGTCTCCCTCCTTAAAAATCTTCTTCTTAATATGTCTATCATGCCAGGATTTGTCTCTTTCTTTCTACACTTCCTAGTGAAATCCTACCAAAATATTGTCCTCTTCCATCTCCATTAGTTTATTTAACCTCTCCTTTACTACGCCTCTTTCTGTCATGTTGGTAATTGCTGCTATGCGTAGACTGGGTACTATAAATTCTAAGGGAACTACTGTTTCCTGCCCATACACCAATCTGAAAGGTGTCTATCCTGTCAACTTCTTACATGTGGTCCTATATGCCCATAGTACTGCTGGTATTTTCAAGTCCCAATCATCCCAGTTGACATTGCAGATCTTTGTCAGAGCATTTTCCAAGATCTTATTGAAAGATTCTACCGTTCCATTTTCCCGAGGATGGTATGCTATACTCTTCTTGTGATAGACTTCAAACTCCTCAGTCATATCCTTGATGGTATTGTTGATAAAGTGAGTGCCTTGGTCACTCATATAAATCCTTGGACATCCAAATATGGTGATCACTTGCTCAAACAAGAAGTGTGTTGCTGTCTCTGCGCTAAAGTCTTTTACATGTGTTGCTTCTACCCATCTTGTTAAGTATTCTGTCGCAGTAATGATATATCTAGCTCCTGTTCTTTTTTTTGGTTGATTGATTGGTCCAACAAAGTCTATTGCCCATTTTTCAAATACCTACAATATTACTTGTGGTATTAGGGGAATCTCATCCCTTTTGTTGGTTTTTCCAACCCTCTGACATACATCACATTTATGGAAATATTCCTTGGCATCTCTATGCACTGTTGGCCACCATAATCCTACGTGCAATACCTTTTGTGAGGTAGCGTTTCTTGCATAATTTCCTCCAGTTATACCTTCATGAGATTTTGCCAAAATTCTGGGCCTTTCATGCTCTAATACATACCTTCTCAAAATGCTATCTGCACCAATATTATATAAGTGTCATGCAATAAGTTGATAGTCTGTAGCTTTGATTACTAGATTTTTCTTCTGTGCAGAGCTAAACTCTTATGATGAAACCTGTAATGCCCCAAGGACAAGCCCCAATCGTATTATGAATTGTAAAAATGTTTTGTAGGCTAGTGAGACAAGCAATTATAAGCTGGTAGGCTTATGTGTTAGTAGGCCGGGGAGCCTAGGTGTTAAAGGCCAGGAGCCCATTTTTTACATGTAATATTCATATTATTAATATAAAAACATCGTTGCGTGTAGACCGAGCACGAAGAAAGAGTGATGGGGGACTAAGATCCACTAGGTTGGGTAAGGGAGAGGGGGCTTAGAGGTTGGAAAGAGGGGTTAAGACTAAGGGCTTAAGTCCAAGAGAATAATAATTTATTATTATTCCAAAAGCTATGTAAAAGGATATTCTTTTATCCTAAGTTTCAGGGAAAGGTGAAACAAATGAAAATTGGAGTGCATGTAGCTCCAGGAAGACAGGTTTCGACCTGGGTGCATGAAGTTAAAGCTATAG
>JZKD02S1909754.1:212293-239182 GCA_000966675.3 Picea glauca
AAATTGCCGATCGACAAAATGCCAGAGGCACCTTTGGAGCTGAGCCCATGGTCCTAGCGCCAGGTCACGTCAAGCAAGCCTGGGAATGAAGGCAACCCCCTTTTAAATAACAAATTCTATCTCGACCGTTCATCTGAAGGACACGCGACGCACATCCGTGCTTTCGTAGTTTAGTCGATCAAGATTTCAAGGAAGAAGTGCATTGTAAACTCCCGGTGCAAGAAATACTGAAAGGATCAGGAGGACATGCGACGCATGATCTGAGCCACGGGTGGGGCCCTTCAGGATTTTCATAGTGTCAGCGCCGAAGACGTAATCTTAGCCGTCCATCCAAAAGGACGCGTGGTGCGCGATCATGTCATGTCGGCATTCGGGAGTTAGAGGGCTAAGTGTTCCTCGTCATTTCACATCTCGAAACCCCAAACCCCGAAACGCCGAAAGCGCCTAGAGTCGGGCCCACGATCATAGTGCCCAGTCACAAAGGAACATGCTTGGTAAAAAGGCGCTAGCGCGCACCATGTGATGAGATGAGTCCAAAAATGTCGACGTCATTTCAGCCGTCCGATCCAGGGACGCGCGACGCAAGATATAATCACATCGGCATGTCAACATTCAAGAGTTCTAAAGGTAAGGGATTCATATCTCGAAGCCCCGAACCCCGAAGCGCTGAAAGCACCTTTGAGGATAAGCATAGGGTCACGGCCCGTGGTCACTTGAGGGAGTAGAAAAGGCTGTACAAAGGGGGCCAAAAGTGCCGAGTTGAGTTTCATAAGGGGGGCACCGTGTTCTCCAGATGCTGGTTCGACTTGATCTCAATCCTGATACCTACTTGGAATGAATGAAGAAGAGAGGGGGTGGTTGAAACCTCGCCTGACTCATTAATTGCAAGGTATGGGGGTCCCGACAGGAAGTCCGCCCGAGGTGGTCCTCTGTACTGGTTTTTTCCCACATAAGCCATGCCAAGTGCTCGACTCCCGAGGGAAGTCTGTGCATGCTAATTCATCATTTAAGGGCTCAGCTACCCCCTGGCATGAGCCATGCAAAATTAAGGTGGTGTATGACAGAGGAGTGCAGACCATATTTGATTGAAGAGATGCCTCATCCCGAAAGTCTAGGAGGCCTCTGTTGGGAAAATTTTTAGGAGTATATATACTTAGTTTTGATATTTTTCAAAGGATCGATGGTTGAGCAAGGCACCCGGTTGTAAAACTTTAATGAAGCACTGTTATTTTGGTTATGCATGGACTCTTGAGACTTCTTGCCTTATGAATGTCAGTTTCTTTCATGTCTTTGTTTATACTGTGTTAGAGAAGCTCGGAATTGGAGGATCCAGTCGAGTTGTAATTGTTATAGGATGATGTATGTTGGATCACTGTAACAGTTTCATTGTTTCTAATCGGTCCCTGTGATTTTCTTAGCGCGGAACGACTTGGAATTGGAGGATCCAGTCAAGTCACCCCTTCAGTTACCCAAAACTCTGAACCAAGAGGATCTTGCATTTAGAGTTTTTCTTCTGAAAACTATTGAAAGGCCTGTTGCCCAAGGTAGTTTTTCTCATTCCTCTCACCAAGTCTTCCACCTGCCCATTTCACAATCAACCCACTGACTGAAGTTAGATCAAGACCTCCTTTGTTCTTTACATACCAAACCTGGTCCCTAAGCTAGAGTGATTCCGTCCTGGGTCTCTAACCATTTGATCGTCCATTAAACTTATCATGACATAAAACTGATGGGCGTTGGGCTCTGCTCCTGTCGCAATCTAGGAGTGACTTCTGATGCTAACATCTTCCATTTGCATGAGAGAGTCTGAGAGGCTTTCAAGTAGAAAATTTAAGTAGGGGAGGCCAATTTATTCTCTTGTAGAAAAGGTAAAAGAAGAAATTAGGGAGGGTGTTTTGCTAGCACAAAAAATGGTGACACACTGGGCAAAGCCACAAATCTCTACTAGTCTTCCCTAACTTATGAGAAAAAAATGTAGAGGGTCATATAATTACTTTTAAGATAAGAAATTCTGGAATTAGTATGAAACAATTACTTGAAATATTCCATTGTGGTGGGATCACTAGTGATGATTGCATGTTGTCTATCAAAGATATTCTATTGTAATAAGAGAATGAATGATGGTGAGATTTATCTCCTTAAACTGTGTCGACTATTCAGGTTGATATCTCCATCATGGGGCTACTATAGGTTTGGGATATAAAATATTTTCACCAGGTGTGTATATATTATCTCTTAGGTGTTTCTCCACTACCCACAAGCATCCATAGTTCCGATGGAGTCACCACAATGTCAAATACCTTGCTCCAATGCCAACGATATTCCATAGCCTCGAAAGAGATATCTGCATGTCCCCTAGTTTGGTCAAGCCTTCTTTCCCATTATTTTCTGGTTTATTTAGTGCATGCTTAGCATCCGGTGGATGGGGAAAGCAATGTAATTTTTTATCCTTATAGGGGATGACTACCAACTATTGATATTTTCTTTGTATATTTTCTACACCTGGCTAAATAAGGTTATCCCTTTTTATTTTCATCCTTTATACTTTGACACTTCACCTTTCACGTGAGAAACTACTTAGTGTGTGGATGGTTCCCTCGTTACATATGATCTACTCGCCAACCAACATGCAAGAATAACCATTGATTAACCACTATTAGGACATGGTTTGAATGCTATCAGAATATTCCAAAATATTTTTTATTCATGCTTGAACATAGACCCCTAGTTCAACTCATGAGATAGAAAAGAGATGTAAGATGATTTGAGCCTATTTCCAGTGCAAAGGTGCTACCTTTATGAGACAAATGAAGGTGATATATCTACAGGTCATCAAATATAATAAGGAGTAATAAGACAAATAGAAGTTAGAGAATGAACTCCCTCCAGGGGAAAATATGATGAGGAATGAAAGAGAGAAGTTGTATTCATAATTAGAAGACAAACTCGGCCCAAAACTTGCTACGATTGAAAAAAAATGAAAATGATGATTAAAGATAAGCAATTAACAAGAAAGGGTATATGGAAGAAGAGATCAAGAGTGTTAATGTTTCTAATAGCTTTAAGAATGTTTATGCATCCTAACACAACAAGTAGTTTGCAGCCTCTTGAAAAGACTAATCCATGTGAAAGCCTATACATGTATCATTTCATCCAAATGGGCTTCGATACTAGAATATTTTCTCTATCCTTGTGATATATTGGTTTTTCAAAATTTGTGCTCATACTCTGGATTTATCCAAGTTTTGAAATTCATTCTACAACGTATCATGTTCATCTCACCATAGTTCCAAATTAGGTGCATGATACCAACTAGGAACTTGTACCTACATGGACAAACCATTCAAGACACGAGGTTGATTTCATCCTAACATTATGATAATTGAAAGGGATTAAAAAAATCATGTGCATAAAATAAAATATAGCAAAATTCCAAACACAGGTTCATGAATAAATTCCCCAGGTGACGTGTCTCATGATAATGTCAAAATTTTCAAAGTTATTTGTCTTCCTCGAGCCATGTCCTTCTCTTTAGGAGAGAAACAAATTCCACGATTGAGATTTGCATACATTTGAAAAGTAAATAACATCAATAAAACTAGAGATCACTAATGCAGATTGATTTGTTAGCCATTTTCGAACATGTATGTTTAACCGGTTAGAAAATTTGACCAAAAGTAATGTTGAATAAGAAAATTCTCTCCCAAAAAAACATGTTTGCAGATATATCACAACATAAACCAGAACTAAAGCTTGTATTTGGGTTGAATACATGAGGAACCATACCTATTGGGACATATTAAATTGGATTCTAAATCTTACCAGTTTTCTGTGGCTAATATCTCAATAGAAAGGTGGAGTCAAATTAGTTTGGATACTCGTCTCTTGAGTGGAAGTTCCCTTTTGATCATCAAAATGGCTCTGATTGTAATGACCATCAGTTCTGTCCTAGCGGTGAATTCTCATCAAACAACTGTTGTTAGCACTCCTTCAATTTTCATCTCCTTGAAACCATTTTGTATATCACATATGGTGTGATTCTAATAGGTTCAATATCTGAAATCGAGGTAAGCGTCCACATCATAAATGTAAATGTAAATGAAAAAATAAGGTTGCGTTTAAAACTTTTCCTCTCGAAACTTCCCTGAGCATAGGATTGCAAACCAATAGGTGGTATTTATGCAAGAGAATGTGTAGTATGTTGTATGATTCATGTTTTGTGTGCTTGGATGAGTTTTGAAATATTATTCTCGATGAGTCTTCCCAAAAATTTGTAGACCAGTGCCTTGAAGGAATCTGTTGAGAGTTTCATGACTTGGCTCAGATGTACCTGCCATTAAAAAGTTGAAAATTTCAATTCTAAAAGAAAAAAAAAACATGATAATGTGAAATCCCCAATGATATCAAGATAAAGGAAAGCAAATCAATGAACTTTATGAGAAAACCAAAACAATATTGTATCAAGATAAAATCAAGGAAAACCATTCAATCAAGCAAATCAAAATATTACATATGATTATTCAAAGAGTAGATCAATAGAAAGGGAATTCGGATAAAGAATCTTAAATCTCAGTCAAGAGAGCTTCAAAAGACACCTTCAAACTTCAATAATCATGGAATCATTGTAAGTCACAATACCAAGGTTATTAAAGGAATCCATCTGATATGAAAAAACCTACGTAGGTCTTCTAAGATCTAGTTTTCTGAAGATTGATATTTACAATGACAATGTTTTGAGAAATGGTCTACCTTAGAATGAACCATGTATAGTGATAAAAAAATGAATCTCATCCACTCGAGCTCACAGGACCAAGGACATATGTCTATGTTGTAACCCAAGATGATAGGAAAAGTATTTTACCTCAAAATTTAGACTTAGGAACTTATGGTGCAACAAACATCATTAAAATTTTTGTGTGTGTGTACTCTATAACCTTCAATATTTCCAACATACTCAAAATAGTCAAGGGGAAACCGACACTTGATGTTCTACTACTAGAGATACATGCTAGAGATGAAATACACTATTTATTTTCCCAATAAATGAAAACAACCTTTATGAGTGGGGAAGGAATATATGTACCAAAAGTATCAGGCATAACCTCCTCATAGAGAAACAAACACTTGGTGATTATACTCAACATACACCATTATGATAAAGTTAAGGTATAATGATCACAATCTGTTATGGGATTTTTAATTTATTCTGAACAAATCGATGATCTACCTTTTACATACTTTAAATCAGATCATCATAAAGGACTTTAATTCTATAGGAAAACATACATGTTGATAAAGGTTTATAACCAAAATTTAGCTCACCAGTCTTTGTTTCGAGAACCAAGAGAATGGACCCATGATACTGCAACATCAATTTGTTAGTTTGTAAGATTTTGTGATAAGCATAGCCATCAAAATATTGATCAATAGGGATTTCAAAGCCAATTTTGATGATGAAAAACAAGGCCATGGACATGATATGATTCATTTCCAAGGACCTTAATGCAATTTCTCTAATGTAATCATCGAAGGAACTCCAGTCCATTCAGTGGAAATGTTTTAGAAAGGATCCTCCAACCAATTTTCCATTTTCCCCAAGCTGTAAACTATTCTACAACAAATTCTTTTAGCAGCTTAGGATAGTAAGTTGTCCAGTTGTCAACGTTAGAGTGGATGCCACCGTAGTAGATGAATCTTCCATTTGAACTTCTCAAATAATTTCTGCACATGGTTTCCTCATGAATATGAATGAAAACCAAAGTGTCGTTTCGTGAAGAGATGTGACCCTTCATTAGTAATTAGTAATTATTCATTTATTGATCATTCATTTATATTCATATTTTATATCATATTTATATTTATGTTTTTTATAGTTATACGTTTTTTTTTTTTAACTGAATAATACTACATTGACAAAATGCCCAAATTTTTAATAGTTAAAATTGTGTAGTAATTTCACAACCTGTGTGCAAGAAGCAACATTTCGTTTCAAAATGTCCACTCGATTTTTTTTTATGTTCTGGTATGACAACAAGGGTTAGGGTTTTGAGGGTTCCTATGAACAAGGGTTTTCCCTATGCTATAACTCTTGGATATACCAGCGAGGTCCATCAATAGTACTCGATCTAATATCTCAGGGTTCTAACCAAGGAACAATGTCTCCACTTAGTGAACCTATGACATAACACGTGTGTTCACAGGATATTAAAGAATACCCCTAATTTCAAAAGATATTGAAAAATGTATCCCAAAATCCTTTTTTTGAACCCCCCTCCCAATACATCTTTCCTATTAAAAAACCCCATTTTTTACTAGATATCCTCTATTTTTACCATATTCTACCTTTTATTCCCCCCAATACTTATAAATTCCCCCATACCTCACACACCCCCCCAATACCTATAATATATTGACTCTATTTTTCACAATTTAAAAACCCCCTTTATGCATGAACATGATGATATATTGGTCAATAAGGTGAAGCTCCTGTGAACTAAGGAGGCTCGATTGTAACCTTAGTTGTACTACTTGATTACCCAGGTACATCATAGTAGTCTTCCCAAGTTTTTTTCTGGGTGCCACTATAACAGTCAGGCGGTCGAGTGGATGATCTATAGATGGTTTCAGGAGACCTATGGGATTCCCCATATACCCTAGGGCATGTGAGAGTGAATGACTATTTATAGGTGTTGTTTGATGCGATACTACTTGAAGGGATACCAATAAGGGTTACATACGTTTCCAAATAGGTGAAGAAAAGTTTCGAGTAACCACATGAAACCATTTGTATTTCTTGTGTATATGCTTCCCCAACCACAATTTTACCCACTGAACATTAGATCATTTTTATTTAAAGATGTTGACAATACACATCTCTAGCCTGAAATTTTTTTGTCTAAAAAAATGTAGAGGAATGCTCTCTAACATCACTTGTAAGGTACCATATGTTAATATGCAGAGAAGAAACAAGTTTGTTATAACAATTGTTAACAAAAAGAGAAAAAGTGGGAGCATAATGACACAACTGATTCCAAAAATGATACCTTTATTATCTCGATACCCAAGTTCACATTCCTCTTCAAGGGGGAAACCTCTAGCAAAGGAAAGCTCAAGTACTAAATACTTCTGAAGAAAAAACGTTTCCATGCTTTCTACCCCTATTTATACTATTTCTATCTTCTAGAAAACATTCTAGAGGAAGATCTTTCTAGAAGAAGAACCTTCTATTAAGTCTTCTTACATTAGATGTGTTCATATTATCACATAGGTCTTATTTATCGATGTCGTCCTTTATTACATAGAAAAACATATTATGCTATCCACTTGAGGGGTTAGGGAGGTTAGGACCCTAAAAATATCATGGGCCCATAAATCCTTAACAATAAACCCATCATTGATTGTATCAAGGTTATCCTAACTACTCTATGATTGAGTCAAGATTAAACCAAAATTCCCCTCTTTAAATTTGACTTGGGATACCCACATACCTCACTCAATGTTTATTAACAAGGTATCCCGTAATACAACATTCCCCCTATCACCTAAGTCTACGTCTAGACTTTACACAAGTGAACCATAAACCCGGATACACGTGCCTAAATAGGTCTTACAACCATATACCCATTTACATATGTGATAAAATCCAACTCCATAAAAATACTTACAATTGTATGCCCAAGCATGTGATGCTACAAAACATCAACTTGTTTAATTTCCAACATCCCTCTTTCTACAAATACAATTATAAAGACCAAATTCTTCTCAAGCAAGTACTTATCTTACCATTGTATTTTATGAATCTCAAAGAGCTCATTGGTCTCCACATGGCCCTCTTTGTGATGATATAATAGATCTATTCTAATATTCTCTTCATGGCTCCCAATAATAGACAATAGATATAGTCCTACAAATAATAATCTCATGCTAATACTATAGATATGAAAATATCCATTGTATATATAGACCTTGACATCATCAAACCACACATGATCTACCACCAACTTAAGACATTCAAGCTTTAACTATGATAGTTCCGTCAAATATCTACTTGATCTCAGTATGTCCAGGAATTCAAGTGGTATATCTATCCATCTACCCACAAATACATGCTTCGACATGCATGTTCCAATCTAAATACCCATGCTTCAAGCTCAACCTCCATTTCAAGTCTTGTCATTCTTGTCATTTTCTTGCAACAAGTTTTCAATCTACACAAGCTCCCACTCAAACCAAGAGTAGATAAAAAAAAATTGTCCTTAACACCTTGGATCCGAGGTGATCAAGATATGATACCAAATGAAAGGAAGAAAAGGTGAGGAATACACTGTTGGGAATTTGGTTGTCATTGATGTCAACCTTGAGAAATAGGTGAAGTATCATTGATTGATTGGTTTGAAAAACATTGTCAATATTGGACATATTTTTATGAAGGTCACTTGAATGTCAAGCATTTTCAATATTGGGCATAATGTTATGAAGATGACGTGAATGCCAAGCATTGCGAATATTGGACATAATGTTATGAAGGTGACTTGAATATCAATAGAAAGATAATATTGACTAATATATTATGTGATATTAATACACTCATCCTATATTGTATAATGTTGAGATTGTGTCATTAACATCCATGCACAAAAGAAGAAACTGTGAAGAAATTGTCCAGATAAAAAGGGTAAATGGATAATCCAATATGGATCCATACAAATCACAAATAAAGAAGTTAATACGACATGGTTCATTAAAAGTGATTCATAAAATCTCAATTGAAGAAGAGTCTAGAGATGAGACAGAATGCCGATGGTGGATGTTTGGTGAGGAAGCATTGACACGATCAAGTCACAAGTTGAGTCGATTCAAACAACAATAAGGTTGACTATCTGAAAGTCGATCGACTGCAAGACTAGTCGACCAACTGCAAGCCCGCAAATTGGCGGAAGTTGGAGAAGACAAGTCGATTTATTTCAAGATGAGTTGAAGACAAGTCAATCGATTTCAATATGAGTCAAAGACAAGTGGACCAACCGAAGGTCAAATTCGAAGGAAAATTGAGTCGGGAAATACAAGTTGGCCAAAGCAAGTCGAGATGACCAAAGTCAAATTTCTCACGTCGGTTTTCTTCCAAGTCGAGTCAGTCCAAGAAAGAAGTAACCTAAAGGTCGAAGTCGAAGCAAACTTAAACACAATTTCGGTCAAGGACGAAGCAACATGGGTTGACTAGAATTGAAATACTCAAGTCAAAATTTCTCCTAGTTGAGTCAACAAAAAAGATGTTTGTTGGTCGAATGAGGAAGAAAATACAAAAAAGGGTGAGACCAAGTCAAATCTTTAGTGACTAGCAACTGAGAGGGAACCGATTTTAATATAACCATCAAGTAAAATGTTTACAAGTTGAGTTTAAATAATCACCAACAACGGAGATATGTGAGGTTGATTTAGCCATTCACGAAAAGGTAATATGTACTGAAGTTGATCTGGTATTTGACAACAAAAGGAAAAACTGGGCAAGTTTCCTTCAAAAAACCACATGTACTGGGCACCTCACACACTTTCTCAGGAAATTCCCCCCTTGTCAATTAATTGGGAATGCTATTCAAAACACCCATGTCGTAGAATTTTAAAATTCATTTCCATCACTCCAGAATCTTCATACGAAAATCACTATCTAAATTGGTGTACACAAATCAATTAATAAAAGTTACCATTTGTGTTAATTAAATGAAGGGGCACAATGTTTCATTCCAAAAGGACACATTGTTTCAAAGTGGCACCCTTTGGAGGACTATATAAGTAAAAGAATATGAAGGGAAGAATGTGTCTTATATATATAATGGATTGAATGAAAGTTCATTCTATCACGTTGGTGCCTGTTTACAAGCTTAGTCTTGTCATGGGGATTGGATTCCTCACATCTCAGTTGGATCTGAGATCAACAAGTTGGGTCTTGTTATGAGGTTTAGATTCCTCATTTCTCAGTTGGTTTTGAGAAGTAGAGGCCGAGTCTTGTATCATAGAGTTGGATCTCTCATATTCAGTTAAAGTTGAAGATATTAAAGGATTGATTTTATATGTATTCATTCTAGTTAAATAAATAAAATAATGATATTGTATCTACTTCATACAATTTGTGTTATACATGTGTATAAATAATTAATTGAACTGCATATATATTATTCAGTTAATTTAATTAATCTATGAAAGTGTGAAAAGTAGACAAAAGTTCCACACACTGATTCACCGCCCCCTCTCAATGTCAGTGTGTGTTTTCAACAATTGGTATCATAGCCGGTTCCTTCACTACAATGTAACCACTCAATTTTTCCGAAGAGAAAAATTTGTATTAGAGTAAGGTCTCTTCAAGGAAAAACAGTCTAATCACTGGAAGGAAGATCGTACTAAGCACACAAATGGATGAACAAATGGCTCTCTCCACAAATGAAGCTCTTTTATTTGATGGAATAGACTACTCTTCGTGGAGGAAAATAATGAAAATACATATGAAGTCAAGAGGATATGGAGTTTCAGACTCAATAGTAAGTAATCCTTGGTACTTAACTACCTCAACTAAAAACTAGAAAACTACAAAAGAATCAAAGAGAAGCTTTTCAATGGCATTACAAGCAACCTAGAATGGACTGTCAGACCGAATCAAAGAAAATATGGGACACTAAATTATTTTGGCTCCAACTAGAGAGTTCTTATTAGAGTAAAGTACAAAACATAGAAAAAGAAGACAATACCATAAAGGAATTGATGCAATCCCCAGTCATCAATAAAGAAGACAACTCAAACAAGGAATTGATGCAATCCCCAGTCATCAATAAATAAGACAACTCAAACAAGGAATTGATGCAATCCCTAGTCATCAATAAATAAGACAACTCAAACAAGGAATTGATGCAATCCCCAGTCATCAAAGAAGAAGACAACTTAAACAAGGAATTGATGCAATCCCTAGTTATCAATGAAGAAGACAACTCCATCAAGGAATTGATGCATACCTCAGTAATTGATGAAGAAAAAATACCGAATCTTAAGACTGATTTTATAACTGCATTAGAAGAGATTTGTATGGAACCAGGAAATGGTATATATATTGAAGTTCGTGTGGAGGCTCTTGAAAATATTGAATACACAACTATGTGCACTCTAGAAGAGTTGGAGAAACTTCAAAAGAAAGATATGTTGCTACTACAACAATTAGATCAATCTAACATCCATGAAGAGAAAGAACAAAAGATTTAGCTAGAAGACAAAGAAAAGAGATCAATAGATTAAAGACTAAAGTTGTTGATCTAGCAAAAGAACTAAACGAGTTGAAGGCATCTGACAAACTCAATAAATGCACAGAAGAATTAGGAGAAACAAAAGAAATAATCAATAGTCGAAAGACTCAACTTGAAGAACCTAAGGAAAGTGAAGAAACCTTGAAGAGCCAGTTGACTAAAAAGGAAGAATCGTGCCACATGCTGGAATTGGAAGTCATCAACCTCAAAAGGATTCAGCTAGAAAACAAGGAAGAACTCAAAATATTGAAGACTGAATTTGTTGATCTAACAAAAGAAATAGAAGAGTTGCAGACATATGACAAAACCAATAAATGCATAGAAGTCTTGGATGAGACAAAATGAATAGTCATCAGTCTAAAGAATCAACTTGAAGAAGCTAAGGAAATAGAAGAAGAATTGAAGATCCAATTGACTAAAAATGAACAAACATGTCACATGTTGGAATTGGAAGTTATCAAACTCAAAAAGAAGAATGAAAAGACAAAAGAAGCTGTCAAACTACAAAACAACTCAGCCATCCTGGGTAAGATCTGGAACAGTCAAAGACCAATTGATGACAAAACTGGTCTTGGGTACAATAAGAAATAATAAGGTGGCAAGTGGAACACCATTCAAAAACACGAGAAAGGATTATCCTCCTCAAAAGAAAAAAGTGCAATCACAAACCAAATACAAACCATGAACTTTGTTAAAGGAGGAAGCTATAAAAGTAAAAAACAAGAAACATATCAAAAGGAAGACTTCTCATGTCACAACATACTCTAGTATGGAAACAACTTCAATGGTTATTTCTTTTCTTGTAAAAACTTTGGTCACAAATCATTGGAATGCAAGAGTCCTGAAAACAAAAATTCAAGAAGGTCCAATAACTTAATGAGATGTTGGAGATGCAATTATGTTGGGCACACAACAAATTTTTGTCATACCATGAGATGCTACAATTGTGATAAGTTTGGGCACAAATCCCAAGATTGCAGGAAATCAAGAAGACAACCCATGAAAAATAATCCATACAAGTTAGGAAGGAAATCTAATGAACTTTGGAAGAAAAGAAGAGAGGATAAATTTCAAAGAAAAAATGTAGAATTTTTTTTTTTCATCAAACAAAGTGCCTTATGGAAATATATGTAGAATAAAATTTGAAGCATAAGGAAAGAAAAATGATGAATATCTTGCACCTAAAAATGAAGAAATTGATAACAATAAATTGATGGATGGAACTTCTAATAAGGAATGTGAAATTCAGAGCTTTGCATATGAAGAGGAACAAGCTCAAGGAAGAAGAATTTATAAAGAAGATGATGAAGAAGATTATGGTGCACAAAACATTGGTGATGATGATGAAATCTCAAAAGAAAATAAGTCTATAGAATAATGTGATGAATAAAACAAATAATATCTAAAGAAGAAAACAACAAAAGGAGTTCAAAATATATAAAGACAGAGTATGAACATAGAAAAGTTATTAATGATATGAAAGAAAAATAAATATCTCTTGGAATAGAAGAACTAAATAATATCAAGAAGAAGAAGAAATAGATCAAGAAGATCAGTAAGCTTCACACTCTTGTCCGTTATGATAGAGGAGAAGACAATAAAATCCTATTTTAACACAAAATTCCCAAGAGATTGAGATAACAACTGGCACATTCACATGGGGAGAAAAACAATACAAGTTTTCTTTCCTTTGTCATTGATGTCAAAAGATGATAGATAAACAATAAAAACAAAGTCCAAAATAAATGGGACAAAGATAGGGGGAGAATCACCTCAGGGGAAAAATCATCTTAGAGGGAGAAGATAAATGTTCCCTTTGTCATTGTTGTCAAAGGGGGAGAGATAAAGAGTAAAACAAAGTCAACTCAAAGGACTCAAAATACATAATACATTTCACAAGGGAAGTAATATTGTTTTACTAAGGTTTCCATCAATAACAAAGGGGGAGATTGTTGGAAATTTGGTTGTCATTGATGTCAACCTTGATAAATAGGTGAAGTATCATTGATTGATTGGTTTGAGAAACATTTTCAATATTGGACATAGTATTATGAAGGTGACTTGAATGTCAAGCATTGCCAATATTGGACATAATGTTTTGAAGGTTGGACATAATGTTATGAAGGTGACTTGAATATTGGTAGAAATATAATATTGACTAATATATTGTATGAGATTGATACACTCATCCTATATTGTATAAGGTTGATATTGTGTCATTAACATCCATGCACAAAAGAAGAAACTATGAAGAAACTGTCCAAATAAAAAAGGTAAGTGGATAATCCAATATGGATCCAAACAAATCACAAATAAAGAAGTTAATAAGTCATGGTTCATTAAAAGTGATTCATAAAATATCAATTGAAGAAGAGTTTAGAGATGAGACAAAATGTCAATGGTGTATGTTTGGTGAGGAAGCATTGACACCATCAAGTCACAAGTCGAGTCGATTCAAACAACAATAAGGTCAATTATTTGAAGACAATGGGGGAATCGATTTTAATATAACCATCATGTAAAATGTTTACAAGTTGAGTTTAAATAATCACTAACAAAGGAGATATGTGGAGGTCGATTTAGACATTCACGAAAAGGTAATATGTACTGAATTCGATCTCACATTTGCCGACGAAAGGAAAATCTGGGTAAGTTTCCTTCAAGGATCTGCCTGTACTGGTCACCTCACACACTTTCTAGAGAAATTTCCTACATGTCGACTAATTGGGAATGTTATTCAAAAAACCCATGTCGTATAATTTTAAAATTCGTTTCCATCAGAATCTTCATAAAAAAATTGTTGTCTAAATTGGTGTACGAAAATCAATTAATAAAAGTTACCATTTGTGTTAATTAAATGAAGGGGTGCAATGTTTCATTCCAAAAGGACACATTGTTTCAAAGTGGAACCCTATGGAGGAATATATACGTTTCAAAGTGGAACCCTTTGGAGGAATATATAAGTAAAGGAATATGAAGGGAAGAATGTGTCTTGGTGGATATATATATATATATATATATATATATATATATATATATATAATGAATTGAATGAAAGTTCATTCTATCAGGTTGGTGCCTATTTACAAGTTGAGTCTTGTCATGAGGATTGGATTCCTCACATCTCAGTTGGATATGAGATCAACAAGTTGGGTCTTATTATGAGGGTTGGATTCCTCATTTCTCAGTTGGATACGAGAAGTACATGCCGAGTCTTGTATCAGAGAGTTGGATCTCTCATATTCAGTTAAATTTGAAGATATTAAAGAATTGATTTTATATTTATTCATTCAAGTTAAATAAATAAAAGAATGATATTGTATCTACTTCATACAGTTTGTGTTATACATGTTTATGAATAATTAATTGAACTGCATATATATTATTCAGTTAATTTAGTTAATCTATTAAAGTGTGAAAAGTAGCCAAAAGTTCCACACACTGATTCACCCCCCCTCTTAGTGTCAGTGTGTGTTTTCAACATACACTTCCTACACTAGTATGCGAGAGAAGAATGTGCAAAAACTTAGAATGAGACAATTGCAAACAAATGCAAGAAACAACTAACCATTAAACAATACAATTTTCTAGGGAAAACCCTTTTGGGAGAAAAAAAACACACTCTAAAGAATGCTCAATGTATTTTTCAACAACTAAATGGTTGCAATGCATCACAAAATCTTCATGCTCTCAAATAGAGTGTTGAGAAGTGAGCTCCTTCGTGCTTGGCTCCTTAGACTAAATCAGTCCTACACTACACACTCCAAGACTAAATTAGCCACCCATGCCTATACCATGAGGAAACTTACAATATAGTATCCTAAGCCATTAAATATGCTTCATCATATGAAATATCATGGGTTACCCAATACCATGGGCCCATAAACCCTGAATGGTAAACCCATAATTGATTATATCAAGGTCATCCTAACTACTCTAGGACCAAGTCAAGATTAACCCAACAAGAGTTGTATGATTAAAGACAATTTTTTTTGTTCTTATGGGTCCCTTGACCTTCAAATGCTTGTCCTTGCACCGTGCACAATATTGACACAAACTGAAAGAGAAAATGTTTTAAAACCGTTAATGTGAAGCTTCAATATTACCTAAAGGGATAGTCTTATACGTGACTCAACAAATCACTACTACAATCAATGTGTGAATGCCTCAAGTTTGTACCTAATAAAGGTTATTGTCAATTGATCATCAATACCAAAACAATTTCAGTTTAGGCCATGAGATGGTAAAACTGCATACCTTTTCTAAGATTCTTGACATTCTTACGAACAAAGTAATCTTGTCTGAGTACAAATCTTCCTAGGGTCCTTGAGTCCATCCTTTATGGGCTAGATCATACCCAATGCCATGGTTCCATTAATACTAAAAGCAATAAAACGCAAAACTTGGACACCATTCAAATTATTTTCTATGTACACCATAAACCACTACCCATAAGCCAAAATTCCATTGTTGCTACATTTTGCTACTTTTTTTTTAAAGTTGAGCAATGAAGAAATTTGGATCTTACCTTCATCCAAAGTTAAGACAATTGAAAAGACAAACATGCTGAGAGTTCTAAAAAAATGCCTATGTGATTCCCACCCACAAACCTCTAACTATCAATAGTAGGACCAAATTACACCCATGCAAATATTTAAAACACAACTCCTAATGCCAAGAGCCTAGGATATGGACAACACAAAACCTAAAACTAAACCCACCAATATGTGTCAAACACAATTGGAGAACACCAATTTCAAGGGAACTTTGGTATTTTAAAGCTACTTTTTAGAGTTAAGAAACAAATAATGATAGGGGTTAGCTAATTCATTGTAGGATTTTGAGGGAAGCAAAGAATCAACACTCCAATTCCATTTGGGCATAGGAAATCACTGCACTTTTTTTCCTTACAAAATACACGGTTTGTTTCTTTTTCGATCTTAGTGACTCACTCTTTGAAAATTATGTGAATTTGTTTCTTTGCAATTTGGGGCACGCTGAATTCTATTGAGATTGTGGTAATTTAATTTGTTTGGTTTCAAACCTTGGTAGTTGAGTTTTGTCTCGAAAAAATCATCCTCTCTTCGTTTCCCTTATATGATTAAATTCCACATTGGGTTTTCCTAAAAAATCCGTGATAAATCCACAACTCATTAATTCTCCAATGTGGGTTGTCCTTAGTTTGTTTAAATCCATGTGGGTTTTCCTAAAATTACATTTAAATTATTATTGAAAATATTGATCTGACTTCATAAATAATGAGTCAATTTGTGGGAGGAAATGTTAGTTTTACAAATGAATGTCTAGAGTTCAAGCCCTTGGGACCTGTTGTAACATAAAATGTTCAAGTCAAAAGACTTTTGACTTTTAAGTCATCTTGCTAGAAACCCATCCATTTATTGGCTTCTTTGGTTGAATAAATACTCATTTTGACTTCTTCATCAAATCAAAATCCTTGGTCAAATTGCCAAGTTTTATGTTACCAAACTTTAGTAAATGAATGAGTCAAATTGTGGGAGGAAATGTTAGTTTTACAAATGAATGTCTAGAGTTCAAGCCCTTGAAGTACCAAGGCCTTGGGACCTATTGTAACATAAAATGTTCAAGTCAAAAGACTTTTGACTTTTAAGTCATCTTGATGGAAACCCATCCATTTATTGGCTTCTTTGGTTGAATAAATACTCATTTTGACTTCTTTATCAAGTCAAAATCATCCATTTATTAGCTTCTTTGATTGAATAAATACTCATTTTGACTTCTTCATCAAGTCAAAATCCTTCGTAAAATTGCCTAGTTTTATGTTACCAAATTTTATCTAGTGAAATCCTTGATCAAATTTATGTTGCCAAATTTTATATGAGTTTTTGCATTTATGATCTAAAACTTGTGAAATCCTTGATCAAATTTATGTTACCAAATTTTATCTAGTGAGTCTTTGCATTTATGATCTAAAACTTGTGAAATCCTTGGTCAAATTTATTGTACCAAATTTTATCTAGTGAGTCTTTGCATTTATGATCTAAAACTTTTGAAATCCTTGGTCAAATTATCTAGTGAGTCTTTGCATTTATGATCTAAAACTTGTGAAATCCTTGATCAAATTTATTGTACCAAATTTTATCTAGTGAGTCTTTGCATTTATGATCTAAAACTTGTGAAATCCTTGGTCAAATTTATCTAGTGAGTCTTTGCATTTATGATCTAAAACTTGTTTTGCTGAGAAAACCTATCTTGTCTAAACGTTCTATATTTAGTCTTTGCATTTATGATCTAAAACTTGTTTTGCTGAGAGAATCTATCTTGTCTAAACGTTCTATATTTATCAATATTTGTAATTAAACTGACCTCATTGCAGCCATCTCTGTGAAAGCCAGATCTAACCAACTAGATTTTGCATCGAGACTGTTCTATATTTATCAATAATTTGTGTCCAAATAGTCACCAACTAGATTTTGCATCGAGACTGTTCTATATTTATCAATAATTTGTATCCTGGGACTTATTACACAATATCCCAGTCAAGGGCCAAACGCATTTCAAATCATGAAATTTCCAAGTGTCCAACATCGTCAACATCCATATCCAAGTCACTCGTGAAGAGCCCACGAAGGAGCATATCTCATGAAATACATATCGGAAGAATAGGGAGGTGGTAATGTATTTAAGCACGTAAAACATGTTTGTGTGTTGCATGTGGGATAACATCCCATATACAGAAACTAAAACGCCAAAGCACAGAGCGCCCACCACCAAGGATATTTCCAGAGTGTGAACACGCAACCAATCATGTAAAGGGGCGTTTCTGGTTCATTTTGCTGTGGGTGAAATTAGGAGGAAGCATTGAAATGCTTTATTATTGCTTCTCCTGGATACAAAAATACCTTTCGACGACCCAAGAGAAAATATTATGCTTGTTTTGCCAATGTTCCTCACAGGGAGCTCTGTTTGAGGAATCCAGAAGGATTGCAATTATCTATTTTATTTTCGCAGCAGCCTTGTCTCACATTCCCTTGACATCTTTTAGCGTTTCAAGTTTGATTACACTAGTGGTGTCGTCGTTGTTGAAGTTAAGATGGGTTTTGCAAAAGGAAAAGTGGAGGTTAACTCTCAGCAAGGAGCGAGAGACCACAAGGGGCCAAAGGCCTTGCACTTCACATCAAAAACATTGGAATGCATTCGGATATATTAACAAATAGAAATTCTTCTCTCTTGTTCCACTGTACAAAAGGGTGTCCATCCAAATGTTAAAAAAACCGAGACAAATTCATGTGTCAAAAATAACATCGATAGCACATACAACAGAGGTTATTTATGTGTCATTTGGGTTACAGTGTTTTGGTGTATACTTTTTCACATGCTGGAATCCCCTAAGGAGTTTGATCAACACCTCTTTAAGCTGAGCACAAATTGATGTAAGAAGACATAAATTCTAGTGTGGGGAGGTCATACTCCATTTGCAGGGTTGAGCCCTTATTTATTGGGCAAATACACTACAACAGAGTCTCAATACAGAGTCTCATTGTGATAGAGGGAGTAAATCCACAGGGTTGTTCATTACAACACTGCGGTCACAAGATCTCACTCACAGAATTACAGATGTGTTGGAGCTGATTAAAGTTTATAAGCAAATCGACATTTTTAGATATGGTGGCTGACTGAATACCAAGCAATGAACATTTGACAATTGTGCCTGATGGGTTGTTGAAATATTCTACAAATTAGGAGGAGGAAAAGATCAAATTCCAGATTTTGAGGGATCTATTCCTTTTCGAAAATCAAGCATCCATATTTGAGGGCAGTTAAAGAAACAAATTGGTTCGAGATTGAAGGAAAAAGATCAGTAGCCATATCCAGCATCTATAGGAAGTTTTTTCAACGTTTTTAGACAGAGGTCAAGCATTATGGGCATAGAATCAACATTCAAAGGGGTAGATCAACATTTCAAGGCATGAAAGGTAACAAAGGATCCTTTCCAGACTCAAAGGGCATTTCACTCCATCATATCCAGATATTTGGACAAGAGATTTTTAGCAATTCCCAATCTTTTGCAATTGTTTCAAAAATCTATTTTATTAGGTTTATTGTTAGATTTTTTCTCCAAAAAACTTGTAGCAACTTGTTATAATTCACCTATTGTATTTTCTTAAAAGGGGATTTTCTTAGACCCAAGAAGGACGACTTTTTTGGGGGCCTGGAAAGGCATCCGAGACTTTCAAATAAAAATATTTTTTCTACAGAAACAATAAGATTCTGAGATTTCATTTGTTAAAGCATCCATTAAAATACAATATTTCCTTGTTTTGTTGTAAGCAAAACAAGACCTGTGCTTCAATATTTTTGCTTATATTCTAAAATTAAAACACAGCCTAAATGAATCCTGACTTCTTTCCTCAATTTTGTTCATCTTGCTCTTTAATATTTTAAAGGAATTTAGTAGATGAAATCGTGCCTCTTTATTTCTGATTTTGAATTATTGGAAGGTTTAATGAAACTTAGGTCATAAGGATTGATAGATCAATTATCATTAATTACTTGAAAATGTGCTGGGCATTTCTCTCTTTTGCAGCCAAGAGAAATCTCTAATAACAACATGACTTTTTGAAAAATTATTTAATTTAAGTAATCATATTTTATTATCCTTTTAGCTTAAGGGAAGTTCAAGTTTTTTGATTGGTTTGCATGACTAATCCTATTGTTTGAAATGGGTATGTGCTTTGTTAAATGATTATTGATCATAATTATTATCATTTTGATGTCTTCTCTATAATGACTTTAAACTCACTGTATACTTGTTTAAAGATGAATGAACTATCTAATTATTTTGAACTGCATGGATAGTTCATTGGGTATACTTGCTTTCTGGTTTCATTGTTTTTTTGAGTTTTTTTAATTGATAATTAAGATGTTCCTTATAACAATTCTCTTGTTTGGATAAACATATTTTTGGGTTATTGCATAGGTCTAATTTTGATTGACATGTTAATTTTGATTGACATGTTTCTTTAGTGAAATTACTTTGGTTATGAGTAATTTGGGTGAATTTTTAATTGTGATCATCTTCTTTAGTTGTTTCTTTGAGTTTCAATGCATGTTTATTGAAGTGAAGTGATTGGTTTTCTCTAGAAGATTAGATAGTCTAGCACTTGTTTACTTATTCAATGTTACCTTTTTCATGAAAATTTCCTTTCTTGATTGAATGATCAACAATGGTTTCTCTCTTTGTCTTCAATAATTGATTATTTGTGATTGAATGATGACGAGATATAGACGAGTATTGCAAGTGGTCAAATGTCTCTACCTAGTATTGCTCCATGTGCATGGATATTTTCTATCTATACTCACTCAAGGTACACTAAGTTAAACAATGATTGCACATATCACCCTAAAGCACTCCTAATAAATCTTATGCAATCATTGAATGCATTCATTTTGATCATCAACTTCTTGTTCGTGTTAGAATTCTTATAATAGAATGACTACTTGATCTTTGTGTTGAGTGTGATTGGATCTTTAGCTTGTGTTTGATGATCTCTCGAATTAGGGGAATTTTGAGGTTAAAAATGGGTCTAAAAACAAAAAATGTATTATCAAAATCAACTTTAAAAGAACCAATAGGATTCAACATGATGATGTCAACCATAAGGGCAAACATTTTTGGAGGGAAATGAAGAAAACTACTTTTTTAAATTGTATTTTTGACTTATCTCCTTACAAGTTCACTCAAATTTCAAGTGTAGGGACTCGTTGGATGTGGAATTTAATTCTAGATCCCATGAGTTCCTACACTTGAAATATAATTAAACATATAAGGAGATAAGTAAAAAGAATAATTAAAAAATGAAGTTTCTTTCTTTCCCTTTGAAAATTCATAACTCTTATTTTGTTATTTTAACTCTTATTTTATTATTTTCCTTAGAAGGCCCATTTTAAACCTCAAATTTCCCCTAATGTGAGTTTTCTCATTGATTTATGTCTTGATTAGAAATGATGATCTCAAAACACTTGTACTTGAGAGGATCTTGTTGAGTTGGTTATGTTTTGGTAGCTTGGTTGTGGTGATTCCCTTTTATTATTATTGATAGATGATGTGTGAATGATTTATTTCAATATGTATTTTGTGTGCATGAAGCAATAAAAGAATGTCATTCTTAGAATCTAATGCATAATAATCAATTCATACCTAATTTTCATGCATTCTAATCAAATAATTTTTATTAGTAAGGTTACATATGTAGTTGTTAAACCCACTGCTAAGTGCTTCATCACTAATGGTTGCAATACCTATCATTAGATTGAGATGATTACAACATGTGTAAGGATAACAATTAATGCATATTTTCCACTATCACATCTTTCATCATATTTTTTCTTATGAGATGTAGTGAGCTAAAGATTAAGCCTATTAAATGATTTGACATATTTATTACTGTGAAACTTGTTCATGGGCATAAGTATGATAAAAAAAGGTTCACTAGCATGGGAAAAGTAAAAAATAAGAAAATCCAAGTGGTGAAGGGGCATGATAATGGGTTTGTTTCAATTATTAATGGTCTGTCTAGCTAGTGGGATGGGAATTTGCAAAACAAAGCTCCTAGCTTATGATATAGGTTCCTTATAGTCATTGATGCAATAACAAAGAGGATAACAACCATCATGTAAGAAATTGAATCTAAGGAAATATGAATGGTAAAAATATGTTGTGTAATATTTTTTTCAATTATTGATTATCCACCTTGGTATATGTGGTGTTTCTTCTAGGATTTGAACAACTATTGACCCAACAAAAATATAATTAGATGGTCTAGGTAGGGAAAGATACTCCCAAAGGTTTTGCTAAGTAGTTTTCCAGTGAATAAATCCTTTGATCATTATAAACCATTAAAGCTTCCATGCAACATAGAAAAATATCAGTAGATGAGCAAAGATGGTATGAAATTGGATCACTAGGATGAAATTTGAATGTTTTAGAAGAAAAAAAAGATATCTAAGACTTGTGTGAAGGACCTAGTATGAGTTGTTGATTAGTTATAATAACCATTGAAAACATGGATAAATACATTGCATTAGGGAAGCCTCCAGTAAATCAAGTAAGATCCAAGGAGCCTAAGATGAACCTATATGATAACAACTACTTCTCACATAGCAAATTACTTATCAAAACTGCATACTTTTATCCCTTGCAAAATATTTGGTTTGTTAATTTTGCCTCTATATGTTACTTCAAGGATTGATAAATTTAAAACATGCTCTTGAATAGATTTTGTAAAAAATGGGACCCCATTCATGTGATCTTGACAAATGCACAACATTGCTTGATAATGAATAAGGTCTTGTGTAATTTGCTTGATTTGTTCCATGTTGGAGAAGCTATCCAGTGGTGACAAGGGAGAAGTATTAATACTGGGAATATTTTCTTGCATCACCTCCTATGCCTCCTCAATCAATTCATCTTTCTGATCACCTTGGTCTATTTCACACTCTCATGGTCCTTGGGGTTGAGATGGTGGATCATAGCCACTTCCTCCAACACCTGATATGATTTCAAGTGTATTTGTATCCTCTTTCTCTATTCTCTACCCATCATGTGTAATTTTGACCACCTTAGAGATTATAGAAGTTGTTTGGGTGTGTTGTGCTTGATCACTTGCATTAAGAGGGGCATTTGTCACTACTTCATTCCTTAATGGGACCCTTAGAACATCTAGAATATAACATGACATGGAATCATTTATGGTGATGATTAGGATTTGGGATTCATGCTTCTCAAATACTTGATATTCCTTCAGTGTGTCTTCAACCAAACCCAATCCATTCATGGCCCCAAAATCCACAAGCTCCTACAAAAATGTGTCTGTTGTATCCATAGGTTGGGATGTCTAAGTAGGGACCTTGTGATATGTTAACTTCCATGGATATTCCATAGGAGGATTTCATCACAACATATCTTGTAATATTCTAAAAACTTAAATTATGCAAATTATTTCCTTATATCCCAGATTAATTATTACTATCTTAGTTCTTGAACTTTTAAATAACTTAAATCGAAATGAAAAAGCATGAAATTACACACACCATCCACATCATTGAACATAAGATGTATCTTGTGAAACTTGATATAGGATAAAACCCAGCTAGAAGGTGATACCTATGCTTTGCTCTCTTTTCTTCAATTATGAAAAATCAAGTACAAATAAAGGGGGGCACTCACTATGGAGTTTCCTTTGACACTGTGGCCTGAACGATTATTAAAAAATATCCTACCTCCATTGTTATGATTTCAAAATACCACTCATAAATGCTCTACTCGATTATAGAACACATATGATACTAAAGAATGGAACCCTTTCTACTCCTAACAACTCGATATTTAACATAACTCGATAGCCATCTAGGGTTAGGATTTTTTCATCCTCAACCCTCAATTAGTGATAATGTTTTGGAACTTTTGTTACAAAAATCTAGTAGCTAGTGAATTGTAGCAACTAATCATGTTGTCCCTTGATTTCATTTATCTTGGCATATAACAACTCTTGAAGAGAGGATAATCTATTACTCATATCCATTGTTTATTTCTTCATTAATTTTGAATTCATTTGTTTATTTTCAATTCATTTAATTGATCTATTAGAATATCAACTTGGTTCTCATGGATTTTTCTCAACTCTTTATTTTCATATAGAAGAACAATTAGTTTTCTAATATGTTTTGATTTGATATCATATATTTCAGTTCTGAGTTGTCTAATGGTATTAAGAGATACCTTGTTCTCTTCTGTGAGATGGTCAATATGAGCTCTATGTTATTTTGACATGATAGTCTCTCGGGAACTCAATTGTTCTTGGAATTATGATACCTTTTCCTTTTATTTTCTTAATTGAGTAGAAATTTTGCTCACTGACCATTTATTTCAGGTAAACATGTAAATACAAATGAATAAAGAAGATTGTAGGTGTCATATTAGGGATGAGGATCTCATGGATTGAGTTGAGAGATTTAAGAAGATATTGTGGAGATAGTTGTGGATAGGATATGATCTAACTATCTAATTAAGACTTAGTAGTTATGGTCATTACATCAATCTTTTAATTACAAATTCCAATCTTATGGCCAACAATTAAAGATGCTGGCATATTCTTCGTCTTACGCTCCAATCAATGAATGAGATTTGTTGTTCATAAATTCCTTGCATTTATAAGTGCATCTGTTAACCTGTTTACTTTTTCACATTTACTTTTTAGGATTAATAAATTACTAGATTGAATTATCAATTACCACACAATATAATTTAACAAATCCAACCAAGATTACTTCAGTTTTAACATTTACCTCTCCCATACAACTAAGGATCTAAGGTGTGGGCAGACGTTTCTGGAAGAGAAGTAGATTGCACATGTTAATGGGATCCCAGATCCGAGGTGTGGACGAATGTTTCATGTGTTAATGGGATCCGAGTTGTGGGCGGACGTTTATGGAAGTGAAGCTTGAAAGTTTTCCCATATCTCCCATACAACTAAGGATCCGAGGTGTGGGCGGACGTTTCTAGAAGAGAAGCAAATTGCACGTGTTAATGGCATCCCACATAAGGATCCGAGGCATGGACAGACATATCTGGAAGTGAAGAAGATTGCACGTGTTAATGGGATCCTAGGTGTGGGCGGACGTTTATGGAAGTGAAGCTTGTACGTGGTAATGGAGATGCCAAGCGTCCTAAAATGCGATGGCAATGGAGGATTCCAGGCGTCCTAAAATGCGATGGTAGGTGAAAGGTGGAATACATTAATAAAAATATAAATATCTAACCCTCTGGTAGTAAATGTATTGTTATCGTAGGTCCACATATTTTCCAGGAAACACCCAATCTGCTCCAGACCGCCGAGTATCTGAACACCCAATATGCTCCAAACTGCCGAGGATCATGCTCCAAACCTTCGAGTATCTATATGCATTCAAGTACGAAAATAAATTACTGAATCTATATAATATCGTATTACTAGCTGCAGGGGTCACTGGTCTCATTATTTAAGTGAAAGGTGGAATACATTAATAAAAATATAAATCTCTAACCCTCTGGTGTTCCCAGGTAGTAAATGTATTATTATCGCAGGTCCACATATTGTCCAGGAAACGCCCAATATTCTCCAGACCGCTGAGGATCATGCATTATACATTAATCATGCATAATCTACATATAATCGATATAATAAAAAAAAAAGAAAAGCGGCAGTGAATGACATGATTGGGAATTTGAGTCTTTGATTTGATTTATTGCGAAGACTAAGAATATTAATTCAGAAGAAGTGAGTAAGAAGAAGTAAGTAATATGATAGAAAATTTGAATTTTTGATTTGATTTATTGTGAGAACGAAGAATATTTGATGATATAAAATCCTATGAATTTGTGTAAAATCTAATAATATAGTATGGTTTTGTATTCAAATAGCATAATATAATACATGGAATTGAAACAACCTAAACAGTTTGTGAAAAATCCCTTGCTGTGCGCTCCTTCACATACATATTCATCAGTCTCTTCTTGACTTTGTACTACTTCAAATGCAGAGAGGAAAAATTCTCATACATACCCACAAAACACCAAAAATCTGCACCGTATGCATGTGTCTCTGGCTTGACTTTGTGCTACTTCAAACACATGCAGAAGATATTATGCGCAATGCTTCACAGTGTATTATGCGCAATGCTTCACAGAGTGGTCTTCCGTTCTATATGATTAGAAAAACTTTCATCCTTTTATTGGATTATAAATTATTGAATAATTTCATATTTAAGTTGATTTGGAAGTCGGTGTTCCTGTTATGCCTTGTGTGTTTTATTAAAGACTTCAGGCTTTCGACTTTACATGATGTTAGGTTATGTTAAAAAGGCTTTGGACCTTTTTGGATTATTAACATTCAATTAGATTTTACTATATATTTTCTTTTTTAGATTATTAGCATTTAATTAGATTTTAATATATATCTTTCAATATGAGTAAACGTTAATTATATTTTAAAATTTTCATATAAATTTAATATATAAGAATATAACTATACAATTTTCTTATAAATTAAATGTTATAAATGTAATATTTAAATAAAAACATTCATATCATATAAATACAAATATTTTGGTAATAATTAAAATTTTTATATATTAAAAAGTAATTTTAACAAATATTTTGGTAATAATTAATTTTTTTATATATTAAAAATAGATTTAATAGTTATAGGTAATATAAAAATTATTGTATATATAAAAAATTACATCTAAATATAAATATACTATTTTATATAAATATAATTTTATATATTAAAAATAAATTTAAATATACTATTTTATATAAATATAATTTTATATATTAAAAATAGATTTAATAGTTATAGGTAGTATAAAAATTATTGAATAAAAAAAATCACATCTAAATATAAATATATTATTTTATATAAATATGATTATACTACAATTGAATTGAATTGAATTTAGAATAGCAAATTTTATATTTACTATAAATATTTAAAAAAATATTTATTTTCAAAAATTTAATCTTTATTTATTTTTATACATTCAAAATATACATTAAATTAATAAATATATAATTAATAATTAT